>CAIGQW010000473.1:2028783-2062639 GCA_903798125.1 Danio choprae | reverse complement strand
TTAACACATATAATTATAGTGTTTAAATGGTTTGGGTGCAGGGCTTGAGAGTTTCATTATCATATTGAGAAGCTTATTGGTTGCCTGAGTCAAATAAGCCCACCCCCATGTCTTTTTGTCACTGTGACTGACCAGTTAGGGTTAGGTTAGGTTAGGTTAGGTTAGGTTAGATTAGGTTAGGGTAGGGTAGGGTTATGGTAAGGAATAGGGTTTAGGGTTAGGTTAAGGGTGTTAAAATGGCTGCAGGGCTTGAGAGCTTAATTATCATATTGAGACACTTATAGGTTGCCTGAGTCAAATGAGCTCACCCCCATGTCTTTATGACACTGTTATGTAATATTATTGATGTGTGACATTTATAATGGGAGTCAATGGGATCAATGTATTACAATGGGCCATGTTAAGTCTATGAGAAACTTTGGGAGGTCCTGGCGCACTATGGTTACAACTTATACCCCTTTGCGAGGTATGATCTCAGTGAGGATGCAAACTTTTTCAGATGTTGTGAATCCCAAATTTCTTTGAAATTCACACTTGGCGCTCTGATTTCTCAAAATTCAGCTCAGTGTTAAATCTATGGATTTTAGGTTTAGGGTTAGGGTCAGGGTAGGGTTAAGGCTGATTTATACTTCTGCCTCAAGCGCACACGTATGCTCTGGCGCAGCCTATGTGTGGTTGCATAGCCCTCGCTATGCATAGCCCCCCCCTATGCGATGCTGACGTGCACCTCTCAAAAACTTAAAAATCTACACTGTTGGAACTCACTGGCATATTGCAGTCCGAATCTGAAATCGTGGTCAGGCATCACATTGTCTCAGTCATTTAGAACTGGCTCGAGGGCTTATACCATCACGATAACAGAGAGCCAATTGATTTGACTATTTTGACCAATACTTTGGCCGCAGATGTTCTGGGGATTCTTCACCAAATTTGGTAAATGATTTAATTACCTAACAATGGTGCTTTAACAGCCCTTCAACGGGAAACCTAACTAATTGCCTCACTATATATTTTTCATGACCCCCGAGTCATGTGGACATCCTGTTGGTCACATACTTTCGTAGAGACAAAGGATCTCTGGAATTAATGCATATGAATTAAAGACAATTGCTTAAAGCAGGGGTCTTCAAACTTTTTTTTGAGAGGGCCACATAATTTTTCCTTTCTTTAATGGGGGGCCGGGTCACTTTACAGCATAAAAGAAAATTACATGGTCCGGAGTGACTACTAATATTATTATGATTTTAACTGTTAACGCTAGAATAGTTTATTATTTTGTTATGCACCACACAGACAACTGATAATTTCTTTTCAAGCGATATATTAATGCACTTTATTACCATTATAATGACTTTTTTATATTCAGTGCCATTCAAATTCAAAACATTTACTTGCATATTAATTAGTATGAACTGTGGGCTTGCTTTTGACTGGTGAGAAGTCCAATGTCAGGTTCCATTCCTGTCACAGCCAGTCTCAAAGACTGATGCAAATGTTCATCAGTGAGTCTTGATCTCATCTGAGTTTTCATCAGTTTCATGCATGAAAAGGTTTGCTCACATATATACGTGCTGCCAAAAAGTGTGGACATCTTTATTGCATGCCTTTTGATGTTTGGGTATGTCTCGTTGGGGAGGGCAGCATAGAATTCAATGAGAGCATTGGGTTTAGATGAGTCTTTCAGAACATCACAGTTCTGTAACTCAGCCAACTCAAACTGATAAGAAGGCAGGGCTTCGTTAATGTCAGCAGCAAAGGGGTTCTGGAAAAGGCGGATTTCTTTAGCGTAGACGTGTAGCTCACAGAATCGCAGAATCAAACTCCGCATTCAGCATTTCCAGCGCTTCTACTGACTTTTCAACTGGGAATAGGGCCACTGGTTTCTCCGCTGAAAAACTTTGGGTTATGGGGAGATGAGTGAAGTCTTGTTTTTGCACTTGTCCCACAAGCAGTGCTAGTTTCACCTCAAAGGCTTTTATGTGGGAATACATGTCACATATTAGTTTCCCTTTGCCTTTGCAAGTTGAGGCTGTTCAACATTTCTGTCATATCTGTTAAAAAGGCGAGGTCCAATTTCCATTCTGCGTCGATCAGTTCTGGGACAGTTTGTTGTTCTGGGACACCTTTGTCAGAAGAAAGGCGTTGATTTCGGGTAGCAGCTTGTAAAAATGCCTCAAAACTCTGCCCCGGCTTAACCATCGGACTTCAGTATGGTAAAGCACATCTCCGTGAGCAGATTCGAGCTCGGCATAAAAGATTTGGAACTGCGGGTGTTTAAGTCTGTTTTCTCTGATAAAGTTTATACATGACACCACCATCTTCATGGCCAATTCGAACTTCAAAACTTTGCAGCAGAGTGCTTGCTGGTGAATCACGCAGTGGACTTGTAACGGGGGGCGAGATCTCTTTCTTCCATTTCTCTGTTCATGCGTCCTATAAGCCCCCTCAACGTGCCAACCATACTAGGTGCCCCATTAGTAGTGATGCTGGCCAGCTTTCACCAGTCTAGACCCAGCTCTCCTATCATTTGGCACACTTTACCAAAAATATCCTCCCCTGTTGTAGTGCCTTTAGACTTTGTAGGGCTGCCAGCTCCTCAGACAGTTCAAAGTTCGAGTTAACTCCGTGAAGAAAAATTAGCAGCTGTGCCGTTTACTGCACGGCATTGCTCTCATCCAGTGCTAAAGCAAAAAATTCAAATTCTTTTACTTGCTTGTACTTTTACTTGATTGTACTTGCTGACAGACTCACCACATTTAAGACGTCTTTTGTATCGGGACACACCTCCTCCACGACAGCATTCATACATTTTATGATGAACTCACCATCACTGAACAGCTGACCGCTGGTAGCAATAAGTTTAGCTACCTGAAAGCTAGCTCGAACGGCTGACTGGTTCAACTGGGTTTGACATACAAATGTATTTTGCTGAGCTGATAGTACACCTTTTAGCTTCAACACTTTGTCTGCTCTCATTTAGCCTTGCAAGCTTGCATACTTTCCTCTGTGGCGGGTTTCATAGTTTCGGAGCAGATTGTATTCTTTGAACACAGACACAGTTTCCTGACAAATGAGTCAAACAGCCACTTCTTTGCAGTGAGTAAAAACATAATCACTTGACCACTTTTCATTAAATACCCTGTATTCTGCATCAACCTTTCTCTTTCCCAACCGTTTGGCCATTTTGTCGTCGCTTTGAATTTTCTAGCTGGCTCACGCATCTCCTGTTCTATCTCGATGAAACATTGTTGAACTTACCATTCTATTGGTAGGTGAATTTAATAAATAATTAGGCTACATTAATTACTAAGGGAAATGTTAGTTTGAAAGCCAATCTTTTTGATCAAATACAAAAATAATAAACATAATTTTTGTAAAACATATATTAAAATTACATTTTCAAAATATGTCTCTGGAATTACTCAAAGGGCCGGACCAAATGTGGGGGCGGGCCGCATTCGGCCCACGGGCCGTAGTTTGGGGACCCCTGGCTTAAAGTTTTACAACTAAGGCGGATGTATCTTTGAATAATTTGCCATAGTTTTCCTCATATACTCTTGCAACCATTGTAACCAAGCAAGAAATCAATGTGTTTCTAACACTCATAGCAGATGAAACCCTCTGTATGTGTCTGAAATATATAATGTTTGGTACTAAACAAAAGTCAGTGATATTTGCAATACATTGGTGTAAATGAAAAACTAGTAGTACAAACAGTTACATTTGTCTTGTAACGTTTAATGTAAGATAGTTACGAACTTAGAAGAGATTTTACCTCTGAAATTAACAAGCAGTCTGTTAATGATTGATCCTGAGTACGTTGGTATGGGGTGTGGCCCCACCCTCCATGACCAAACCAGATCACTTAAAAACATACTGCAACAGTAAATTTGGCTTTTTGCATTAGCTTGTTCACGTTTGCTGTTGCTCTCTTCCCCCTTTCGCCTTGCTCAGATACCGCACTGCCACGCGATTGGGTCACTACAAACTTTCCATGTAACCTCTTAAAGTTTCGGGACCGCTGAAACAGCAAAAAGGACTTCCGCAAACCGACTCTCAGCAGAGTTCGTAACCCAGGATGACCGCCACTCACGAGCGAGTGAATCCCAAAGATGTCACTGAAGCAAGTCACCAACCAATCAGGAGTGCCATGCTTCCCCAAGGCCAGCCTGGTGAGGGAAACTCAAGACTTCAGCAAAAGTGCAAGTAACACAAACAAATGTTGTCTCTTGCTGATCTGGTGCAGATTGATCTTAAGTAGTAAAAACATGCCAAATCTCTGCTTTTGTGGTTTCTTAGGTGTGATTCTAAGATCTAGTAAGAAGTACTAGAATTACTTTGGGACAGTTGTCAACTCATTTTGCATCCTCTGAACTGCCTCTGTGTTTATGTGTGAATGTGTGTGTGCATTTGTTTGTTGTTTGACTATTACGTAGTTAGTTTCATGTATCGTAGTGTAGCTCAATACATTTTTGTTTTCATTTTGTAAGAACTGTGTTTTTGTTTATGTGCTTCTAAGTCATTGCCTTGAGCTGTAGATTTTGTTACCTTGTTAAAAGTTAACCCAATACCAATTATGTTATTATCATTGGCCAAGGAAATAATATAAACAAGATTGGTAAAATAAATCCCTGATCGATCTTTTAACGTAGGTTGATCCTCTACAACATGTCGCAATGACGCTTAGCACAAGCTCTAGTGAGGGCGGAGGTGAGAGCCGTGAAAGCCCGATGAAGCGAGTGCTTACAAGTGTGGAGTCCCGTGAAGGAGGTCCAGATGGAAAGTTTTGTTTTGTGTTTGTCTTATGATTAAAGTTGTTGCACGTTCACCGGGTAAACCAGGCTTTAGGGTAAAGGTAAAACAAAGGGTAAGTGTAAGTGTGAGGGTTAGGGCAAGAGTAATGATTAGGGTAAGGGTTAGGGTTAGACTACTAGAGGAGCTAGACTAGTTAGAGCCTTTAGGTAAGAAGCAACATTTTATAATCAATACAGAACTTAACAGGCAGCCAGTGTAAGGAAGGTAATCTGGGGTGATGTAATCATAATTTTTGACCTGATAAGAACTCTGGCATCTGCATTTTGCACTAACTGAAGTTTATTAATAGGGGATGCATTACAACAATTGAACAAAAAATTACAGTAATACAGTCTAGAGGTCTGGCTTTTTTGCATCTGAAATAGATAGCATGTTTCTTATCGTAGCAATATTTCTTAGATGAAAGAAGGCTGGTTTTGTTATACGGGAGATATGATGTTCAAAAATTAAGTTGCTGTCTAATATAACAACCAGATCTTTGACAGTAGAACTAATAGTAAAATTATATCTCTCTAATTCCAGGTCGAGTTGTGATATGTGCTGTGTACAGGATTTTGGTCCAATAAGTAATACAAGTAATACTTCTGTTTTGTCTAAATTTTACATAAGAAAATGTTTGGTCATCCAACTTTTACATCTTTATTACACTCAGCTTAGACAGTTCAGATATTCAGTTCACAGGTTTTATTGCAATATATAATTGAGTATCATCTGAATATCAGTTAAAGCTAATCTTGGCCTTCTAAGAAGGTTATATAGTTAATCTGGCAGGGGTGTTATTTTTAATGATAAAAAAAAAAATATTACAACTCCGGGTTAACAGTATTAATTTCAAATCCAGCCCCATGCCACTCCCCCAGCTATGACGTGACACTGACCAAGTTTATACATTGGTATCACAAGTGATCATGTTCCTTTATGCACACATTCTCAGTGGTCACATTTGTATGTGTATGTAAATGCAAACAGATACTAGAGAGCAAGTTAGAATGAGTTGAAGTTAGAAGAGACATTAAAAAAATATTGATTAATTTTGGCAGAAGTGACAAACTACAAGCTTTGAATGCTGATGTCTTCTAAATGCAAATTTTGTCACTGTTTTGGAGCAGACTAGATTATACTGCAGATAACCCCAAGCATAACATATGGATAAAAACACCTAAAAACTTAAAGACTAAAGTTTTGATGCAACCAGTGTTTCGGATAGTGATTGTGATTAGGATGCTGGTGGCTTTATTAACAACAACATTTTTTTTTTTTTCATGGAATGAACAATAATTGTGCTAATTGCAATTCAGAATTCTGAGTTATTAAGTTATCCTTAATAGTTATTAAGATTGATCTGCGTTGGAACTTGTCAAATGTGCATAGGAAAAAAAAAGATTATTTAGTAAGATTATTAATCAGAATACATAATTAAATTAGTTATACAATTTGTTACTATTTTGCTCCAGGGCAAAGTTTTGAATGTTTGCTTATTACTTAAAATGTTTATTTATTCATTCTTATTTTTTGTTTGTTTGTATAAAAAGAATGAGAAAAATACTTTTGAAGCCAAGGCTGCTGAATGGATGATCACTGTTGTTAATCTTTCAGGGCGAGACTGCTCAGCCTTTACATTACAGGCTCCCATCAAAACCAAACTAAGAGGGTGCATTTGTCTTCATGTCAAACAGCATTTCCTGTTGTGGTTACATGACCCTGAATATCTTTCCAAAGTTTCAGAGAACCAAATCCCTTTATATCATGTCACCTTTACTGACTCCATTAGCAGAATTTACATTGAATTTTAAATGTGTCAGCATGTCTGTTTAAGGTCAGATTTCACCGGAGTTGACAGATATTTCTGTAATTGCAATTTAGCAGAACTAAAGCTTTTGAAAACAACAACAACAGAAGTAGGAAGTTGCTCTGCAGAATGTGATACGTAAAACTTTAATTTTAACCTTGAAAATTACTTGATTCTGAAATAGCTGTGGGTTATTTATTTTATACAATTTTTATGCACTTCACCTCTTCAGTTTCTTGCAAAATGAATAATGTACATATGTATGTAAATGTATAAAATATGTGTGCTCATGTGTATGTAATGATTAAGTTATTTAAAACTTGGTCAAAAAAGGGTCAAATCTGTATGTATCTTCACATGCAGTGGTTAAAACAACACTGCAGCGAGTGTGGCTGGGCAGAGCGCCGTGGGAATGGGCCGAGGCTGGTGCTTGAGTGATAACAAGAAGCACCTGTTTCCCGCACTGGCCTCGAGTCCCACAGAGGAGCTCTGGAAGACAGCAGTGAAAGATGAGAGAGGACCAGGCCTGGACACTTTATGTTTTACTTTTGGCTTCTGTTTCTTTTATTTTTTCATTATTAAAATTATTTAAAAGTCGATCAGTTCTCCACCTACTTCTTCCAGATGGCCGGTTGGCCATCAACATCATTACAAACACTGTATTTGTGCAAGTAGCCATACCAAAAACACCACTACTTAAAAATATGACTATTTACACAATTGTACCCTAATTGACAGAACTGACCTTACAACAAAGTGGAATTTTGCATGTCTAAAACTCTTTTTGTTAATGATTTGATAACTGATCTAAAGCTAGATGCACTTTGACTAACAGAAACCTGGCTAAAACCAGATGTTTACATGACACTTATATTTTCCGCAAACACTAAATCCAATTTCATTGCTACGCAGATGACACCCAGCTCTATCTATCAATCAAACCAAATCTCAAACTCCCACCTTCATCCCTTACTAACTGCTTTTATGACATCAAATCCTGGTTTACCTCAAACTTCCTGAAATTAAACGATAATAAAACCGAACTTCTTCTCATAGGTACACAATCTACTTTAAACAAATCACATAACTTTTCTATTCCCACAGATGATTCTGTCATTAACCCCTCCCTTCAGATTAAGAGTCTGGGGGTCATCTTCGAAAGCGTCCTTTCATTCACTGCACATGATAATAATGCCACCCAGTCTGCTTATTTCCACCTTCGAAATATAAACCGTTTACGTCCTTCTCTCACAGCTCATTTAACTGCCATTCTTGTTCATAGTTTAGTCACTTCCCGGTTAGACTACTGTAATTCCCTTCTGTTTGGCCTCCCAAATAAAACCCTTCATAAATTACAACTGGTTCCAAACGCTGGAGCCCGTATTATCACAAAAAACCCCTCTATCTGTCACATCACACCCATTCTACAACAGCTTCACTGGCTTCCCATGTTTTACAGAATTAATTATAAAATACTACTTCTCACTTTTAAAGCCATCCACAATCTTGCTCCTCCATACCTCACTAGTCTTGTTCATATCGCCACACCCTCTCGAACACTCAGGTCTTCTTCTTCCATTCACCTCACTGTTCCCCCTGTCCGCCTTGTCACCATGGGGAGCAGAGCCTTCAGCCACTCTGCTCCTCAGCTTTGGAATTCACTTCCTCCTGATCTCCGTAATTTAAACTCTCTTTTACAATTTAAATCCAAACTCAAAACACATCTGTTTAGAACAGCCTACTCTGTTTAACTCAGCCTCACTTTTTAAAAATTGTATTGTATTGTATTGACTTTTATTGTGTTTTTATTTGAACTGTCTGTTCTTGCTGTCCTGTACAGTGACCTTGAGTGTCAAGAAAGGCACTGTCACACCCCCTGCACATTCTATCAGCCCTGATCACCAGTCACACTCTCCAGCCAATACACAACGCACTCAGTCACCCGTTTACTAATCACACACACCTGTGCACTCATCACCTTCACCTGCTCCAGTCATCATCGCAACAGTATAAAGACTCACCCACTCCGTTCACTCATTGTCTGGTATCATCATCACACGATCACAACTCTCTCCGTCTTCTGATCCCGATCTTCTGCCAAGGCTTTCTGCAACTCTTCTTACCCAGAGACTAACCCCTGTCATCGGCTTGCTCAACTCAAGGGAAGTGATTCTATTGACTCTATGAACTCAGCATTGAACTGATTGCTAGCAACTCGGTGCGAAGACTGCTTGTGTTTAATAAACACTGTGTGAACGATACCTTTTGTCTCTGCCTTCTGTGATCCGTGACAGGATACCAGACCAGCAAATACATTCCCGGAGAATGGACGGTCTCGCTAATACTTCCGGGATCGCCGCCGACTCATACCCGGAAGCAGCGGCGTTGAGCCAACAGCCCACGAATCCTCCAGTAAATCCGCTCGCTATGTCGAGCTCAGCTCTCTCTCGTCCCACCAGTTATGCTGGTGATCCTAATACCTGTGCGGGATTCGTACTGCAATGCTCTCTTTACATCGAGACCAACTCCAAATCCTTCCCCAACGAAATCTCCAAAATCGCCTTTGTGATATCTCTCCTCACGGGCCGAGCACTGCAATGGGCTGACGCCCTCTGGAACGCCAGCAACCCAGTCCTTCACTCCTATCACTCCTTCACCCAGCACTTCAAGGAAGTATTCGGCACAGCACTCAAACCACTATCTGTCCACGAGTACACACTTCAGTTCCGCACTCTCGCCGCCAGTAGTGGGTGGAACCAGGTAGCATTGTTAGCCGCCTACCGACAAGGATTGACACCCAAAGTTCGCCAGCACATGGTAATTTACGAGGACAACGCGGATCTGGAGGTGTTCATCCGGAAGGCAATCAGCGTCTCCCAACACCTCAACACTTGTTCCACCCCTACTATCCGTCACAGAGCACCATCTCATCCTCACTCTTCACCCTCGCTCACCACTGTTGAAACCCCTCGTCTTCCTCCTCCCTCATCATCTCCATCCGACTCTGAGGAGCCCATGATCACAGACGCCTACCACCTTACCTCCGCTGAACGCAACCGACGACTCCGTCTTCAGCTCTGTTTATATTGTGGAGAAGCATCCCATCTCATCTCAGGCTGTCCAGTTTGTCCTCCTCGTCCCATGGTGAGTGCTTGTTCCATCACTCCATCAATCAGTAACATTCCTCATCTGCAAGCCACTCTAACCGTTAACTCCTGTGATTTTTCCATCCATGTCCTGGTGGACTCCGGAGCCGCTGGAAACTTCATCTCCACTAATTTTATCAGTAAACATCGCATTCCTACAGTGACTAATGAAACCTGGTACCGCATAAACACCATACAAAACTCACCATTGGGCGAGGGCCAGATCACCCGCCGGACACGCCAGGTGACTTTGGTGATTTCCCCAGGCCACCGGGAAAAACTCCATCTCCTGGTTTTGCCCAGGGCCAACGTCGATATTGTGTTGGGTCGACCCTGGCTGATCCAACACCAACCCACCATCGACTGGAGCACTGGACAGATCCTCAACTGGAGTAAGGCCTGCAAGGACCACATTCGTCATCCATCGAACCACCAGCCATCTCTTCCCCTTCACTCAACCACCTTAGATCACTCTTCCACGGACCTCACTCGACACGTTCCTCCCACCTACCACCTCTTTCTTGGATGTCTTCAGTAAGGAACGTGCCACACAACTTCCTCCTCACCGGCCCTGCGACTGTAGCATCGACCTGTTGCCCAATGCCAAGTTACCGCACGGTTGCATCTACCCTCTTTCCCGTCCTGAACACGAGGCGATGGAGAGCTACATCCACAAAGCCATCAACCAGGGTTTCATCCGGCCATCCAAGTCTCCTGCCACATCGAGTTTCTTCTTTGTGAACAAGAAGGACGGAGGACTCAGGCCGTGTATCGATTATCGGGTGTTGAACGAGGCGATGGTAAAATTTGCTTACCCTTTACCACTTGTACCAGCAGCTCTTGAGGAACTACGGGAGGCGCGAGTTTTTAGTAAGCTGGATCTCCGCAGCGCGTACAACCTGATCCGTATTCGAGAAGGAGATGAGTGGAAGACCGCCTTCATAACCCCTACTGGCCACTATGAATACTTAGTAATGCCCTATGGGTTAGCAAACAGCCCATCGGTATTTCAAAATTATATGAATAATATCTTCAGAGACCTCCTCCATAAATGTGTTATTGTATACATCGACGACATCCTCATCTATTCCCGTAACCTAGAAGACCACCGTGATCAAGTCAGTCAAGTGTTGCAACGTCTCCGTAAGCACCAACTCTATCTCAAGGCCGAAAAATGTGAGTTCCATCTATCCACCATCTCCTTTCTCGGCTACGTGATCTCCGCTGCGGGGGTCCAGATGGAGAACGCCAAGGTGGACGCCGTGAACAACTGGAAAGTACCCCAAACCGTCAAGGAGCTCCAGCGCTTCCTAGGATTTGCCAACTTCTATCGACGCTTTATAAAGAATTACAGCTCTATATCTTCCCCCTTGTCATCTCTCCTCAAGGGGGGTCGGAAAACCATCGCCTGGAGCTCCGAAGCGGATCGCCCCTTCTGACTTCTCAAGAGCAAATTCACCGCAGCACCCATCCTCCGACACCTGGATCCTACACGTCCCTTCGTGGTCGAAGTCGATGCGGCAGACGTAGGAGTGGGGGCCGTACTCTCCCAGTGGTCTGACAAACCCAAAGCTCTCCATCCGTGTGCGTACTATTCCCGTAAGCTCACTTCTGCCAAACAGAACTACGGCATAGGGGACCGTGAGTTACTGGCCATCAAACTGGCCCTCGAGGAATGGCGGCACTGGCTGGAAGGAGCACGATTCCCATTCACTGTGATTACGGATCATAAAAACCTCCAGTATCTTCGCAATGCCCAACGACTGAACGCCCGACAAGCTCGGTGGTCACTATTCTTCGCCCGATTTAACTTCTCCATCACGTACCAGCCAGGGAGCAAAAACTGTAAAGCGGACGCCCTTTCCCGTCTTTACTCACCAGATCCCGTTCTAGACGCTCCAGAACCCATACTACCACCCTCCATCTCCGTCGCTCCCATACTATGGAAAATCGACGAGGAAATTCGTGCCGCCACTCTCGAGGAGCCAGCCCCTCCGGGTCTTCCACAAGGTTTAACCTACGTTCCATCCAGTCACCGTCTCACCCTCCTAGAAAGTACGCACACCTCCCTCGGTTCAGGACATCCGGGCAGCAGGCGAACCCTCTCGCTCCTACGTGGGAAATACTGGTGGCCTGGTATGGCCAAGGACGTTGCCCAGTATGTCCGGGGGTGTTCGGTCTGCGCCGTAACCACCACTCCTCACCGTCTTCCTGAGGGCAAACTCCAGCCATTGCCCATTCCCCGCCGACCCTGGACCCACATTGGTATAGATTTTGCCACAGATCTACCTCTCGGGGTCACACCACCATATTGGTGGTTGTCGACAGATTTTCAAAACAGTGCAAACTCATCCCACTCAAAGCCCTACCTACCGCCTTAGAAACCGCGGAGGCACTGTTTCATCACGTCTTCCGCAACTATGGTCTCCCCGAGAATATCGTCTCTGACAGGGGACCACAATTTTTTTTTCCAGGGTCTGGCGGGCCTTCTTCCAGTTACTTGGTACATCCATCAGTCTTTCGTCTGGCTACCATCCACAAACCAACGGGCAGACCGAACGTAAGATTCAGGAAATCTCACGCTACCTCCGGACCTACTGTGCCCATCACCAGAATACCTGGAGCCAGTACTTACCGTGGGCAGAGTATGCCCAGAACTCCCTTCGCCAAGCATCTACGGGACTAACCCCCTTTCAGTGTGTTCTAGGGTACCAACCTTCACTGTTTCCCTGGACCGGCGAAGCCTCTGAAGTGCCCGCGGTAAACCACTGGTTCCAGGAGAGCGAGAGGGTATGGGACTCAGCTCACGTCCACCTCCAACGGGCAGTACGGAGACATACCGACGCCGCCAACCGCCGCAGACTACCCAACCCAATATACCATCCGGGGGATAAAGTGTGGTTGTCGACCCAGAACATCCGTCTCCGACTGCCCTGTAGAAAGCTGAGTCCCCGCTACATAGGGCCGTACACCATTCACTCCCAGATCAACCCTGTCACCTACCGCCTCAACCTGCCACCTCATTCCCGTATTCCTTCTGCCTTTCATGTCTCCCTCCTTAAACCCTTCACTGACCCTGTTTCTCCTCCTTCTACAGACCCAGAGCTGCCTCCCTCTCCAGCACAACCTGAAGTTGTGGGTGAAAACATCTACCAGGTCAAAGAAATCCTCAACTCCCGGCGGCAGGACGGCCGGATCCAATACTTAGTCGACTGGGAAGGATTCGGCCCCGAGGAGCGGTCATGGACACCCCGGGAAGACATCCTAGATCCCTCTCTCCTCGAAGTATTCCACCAGCAACATCCCAACCGTCCAGCTCCTCGAGGCCGCGGTCGTCCACGCCGCTGGTCCAGGGTGCCAGGAGTCACCCGTGGAGGGGGGGGTACTGTCACACCCCCTGCACGTTCTATCAGCCCTTATCACCAGTCACACTCTCCAGCCAATACACAACGCACTCAGTAACCCGTTTACTAATCACACACACCTGTGCACTCATCACCTTCACCTGCTCCAGTCATCATCGCAACACTATAAAGACTCACCCACTCCGTTCACTCATTGTCTGGTATCATCATCACACGATCACAACTCTCTCCGTCTTCTGATCCCGATCTTCTGCCAAGGCTTTCTGCAACTCTTCTTACCCAGAGACTAACCCCTGTCATCGGCTTGCTCAACTCAAGGGAAGTGATTCTATTGACTCTATGAACTCAGCATTGAACTGATTGCTAGCACCTCGGTGCTTGTGTTTAATAAACACTGTGTGAACGATACCTTTTGTCTCTGCCTTCTGTGATCCGTGACAGGCACCTTTAAATAAAATGCATTATTATTATTATTATTAAGTCTTCACCTGAAGGATACCATTATAAACACGAGCCGCGTCTTAAAGGCAAAGGTGGAGGCGTTGGCATTATATACAGTAATATTTTTAGTGTTGCTCAGCGATCTGACTTTAAATATAATTTATTTTACGTAATAGTGTTGTATATTTCAGTGTGCAATTTAAACAATACATTTCAATCTAAATTTATATTGGCAACTGTATATAGGCCTCCAGGGCACCATAGCGACTTTACAAAAGAATTTGCTGATTTCTTATCTGAAATAGTTCTGGCCACAAATAAAATTTTAATTGTTGGTGATTTTAATATTCATATAGATAATAAAAAAGATGCTTTAAGTCTGGCCTTCTTAGACATACTAGCCTCTGTTGGAGTGATACAGCATGTCTCAGGGCCTACTCATCAGCATAATCATACCTTAGACCTAATATTATCACATGGTATCGATATTGATAATGTTGAAGTTGTGCAGCAGAGTGATGACATTTTAAATCATTATTTAATCTCTTGTTTATTGTGCATTGCTAGGTCTACAAAATCATCTTCTATTTATAAATATGGTAGAACGATCACCGCTAGCACTAAAGATGACTTTGTCAGTAACCTACCTGATCTTTCTAATTTCCATAGCATTCCAGGCAGCCTAGAAGAGCTTGACACTGCAACTAAAACTATTGATTCTATCCTTTCTAGCACGTTAGACATAGTTGCAATTTTACACTTAAAAAAAGATTAGTGAAAAAAATCTGATGCCATGGCACAATGAGCACACATGTGCCTTAAAGAAAGTAGCCCGGAAAATGAAACGTAGATGGAAGAAATCAAAACTAGAGGTTTTTCGTCTGGCCTGGAAAGAAAGTATACTTAACTTTAGAAAAGCTTTTTTTTGCCACTTTAATAGAGGAAAATAAACACAATCCTAGGGTCCTGTTTAACACAGTGGCCAATCTAACTAAAAATAAAGCATCAACATGCATTTCTCAACACAGCAGTAATGACTTAATTAATTTTTTCACATGATTGATTATATCAGAGATAAAATAAGCACCATCAATCTGCCTCCTACAGCATCGTCCCAATAAGAGCACTGTAGACCGTTAATGGATAAACTTAAAACTTTTTCAGCAGTAGGTGAGGAAGAACTGTCTAAACTGATAAATTCGTCCAAATCAACAACATCTATGCTAGATCCTATACCGACCAAATTATTAAAACAATTGTTTTCAGAAGTTTCTGAACCTGTTCTTAACGTTTTGAATTCATCCCTAATTTTAGGATATGTTCCTAAAACTTTTAAACTAGCTGTCATTAAGCCTCTTATTAAAAAACACAGCTTAATCCCAAAGAACTAGCAAATTATAGACCCATTTCAATCCTGCCTTTTCTATCAAATATACTAGAAAAAGTCGTATCTGCTCATGTATGTTCCTTCCTACAGAGAGACAATACTTATGAAAAAAATTCAATCTAGATTTAGAGCATTTCATAGCACAGAAACAACACTCCTAAGAGTTACAAATGACCTCCTTCTGTCCTCCGATCGTGCTTGCATTTCTCTCTTAGTGTTATTGCAACTCAGTGCTGCATTTGATACAATCGATCATAATATGCTCCTTGATAGGCTTGAAAATTATATTGGTATTACAGGAACTGCATTGGCCTGGTTCAGCTCTTATTTACCGTATCTGAACGTTATTTGTAATTTGTTAATTTGTATCAGTTAATGAAGAGGCATCATATAGATCAAAAGTACACTGTGGGGTACCACAAGGCTCAGTTCTTGGTCCCTTACTTTTCACACTATAAATGCTACCGCTAGGCGATATCATTAAAAAACATGGAGTTAGCTTCCACTGTTATGCTGATGATACACAACTTTATATCTCTTCTCAACCTGATCATTTGTATGAATTTATGAAATTAACATATTGTATAGCTGATAAATGAAAAAATGGATGACTAATAATATATATTATATTATAGGAGATAGGAGAAATAGTCATGCCATAGGAGAAATAGTCATGCCCAACTGAGCCTGGTTTCTCTCAAGGTTTTTTTCCTTTACTTTCATCAATCGGTGAAGTTTGTTCCGCGCCACTGGCTTGCATGGTTCAGGACTTGTGGAGCTGAGTATCGATGGATTTGCTCTTCAGTGTTTGGACTTTCAGCAGTGAAAATGTAACCACACTGAACTGAACTTAAACTTTGAAAACTGGACTGACACTGTTTCAATTGACTATAATCTTCTATGTTAAGCTGCTTTGACACAATCTACATTGTAAAAGCACTATAGAAATAAAAATGAATTGAATATGTTTATATATATGTAATTAAAAATTATGTATTAAAATTCTCCAAATTTTAATACACTCCTAATTCTTACTGAACTGTCACTTCTGCAATACTACTGGAAAGACTATCTCACAAAAAATAATGAAGAATACTGGAAATGTATATAAAACTATAAATGTTGCAATACATTTTATTAATATGGATTTATGCATTTTTAATGAGAAAAACAACTTTTGAACCTCTTAGGGCTGAAATCTGAAATAAACATTTTTACCTTGGACATAACGTTTATTAATTTTGTACCTAATAATTCCACTACTTTACTGACTTCTGTCACATTAGTTAGAACATTGTGTGTGAAGTCTAAAGTACCAAACTTGCCCTGCAGGTGTGTGTTCTCATAAATATATTCTGGGAAATTTTTTAATTTCATGCTCCCTAGAGAAAACTCTTATTATTCTTCTAAAGCTTGCTAACGGTTTTTGAGGTCGCCCTAATTAATCGAGGTTTGTTTACATCTACAGACATGCCTTCAGTCCATAATTCATAATGAGCTAAAGGGTGAACTGCCATGGCATAATGGAGGGCATGATTTGTACTTAGTTTAGTTATGTAGAAAAGACAATGTTAGTATATGCGTCAGCAAGACTCCATAAATACCGTAAATTAAACCCCTGAGTGCATGCAATACTAAAAGTGTAAGTGGACAAAATAAAATTTTTAACTGAATAACATTCACTGTGATTGACTTTAAATGATTTCTAGGGAGAAATTGTGTTCATGAATGCATTATACTTTCTTTTTGTTCAAGAATGCAGAAATTCACATAAGAATGCAAGTTTTTGACATAAGTTTATGCAGGATGCTAGTTTGACAATACTTTAGAGATGTGATGGTGTGTTTAAAAGAAATGAAACGTCAGCAACATCCCCCTCTGACTGTCTCACAACAGCCTGCCAAATGTCTATAACAGGCAATGTTTTTTTTTTTTTTGTTACCATCCAGCCACGTGATACAATACTCAGAGACAGTTAGCTCCTTTGAGGATTTTGTGGCCACACAGGATAGTGCCAGACATAAGGCGGCCCAATCCTAGTTATCTGCTTTGGATTCTTAGTACATTAAAAGTCCTGGCATATATTAAGAATCCACTTGGCTATGATATAGAATGTATTGTGTGCCATACATAGTTACATGTGTGTGTGTGTGTGTGCTACTCTTTCTGTAATCTGACATTAACTAAATAGGATTTGCTAGAGTCCTATAGCTAGCTCTGATATAAACCCCAGTGCTGTCTCTGTAGAGTGTGGGTTGTCAAACTCAGTTCCTGGAGGGCCGCAGCCCAGCAGAGTTAATTTCCAACACTGCTTCAACACACTTACCTGTTTCAAACAAGCCCGAAGGACTGAATTAGTTTGATCGGGTGTGTTTAATTAGTGCTGAAACCAAACTGTGCAGAGCCATGGACCTCCAGAATCTGAGTTTGACACTTGTTATTCATTCATTAATTTTCCTTCGGCTTAGTCTCTGATTTATCAGAGGTCGCCACAGCGGAATGAAACACCTGTTATGTAGAGGGTATTTTAAAGCAGCAATAATTTTAATAAAGGCTTCTTTTTAGCCTTTTTTTAACAACAGATGTCTCTATAATGTGTCTGTGATGTTTTAGCTCAAAATACCCATCAGATAATTTATTTTGCCCTGCTGAAAATGTCAATTTTAATGTCAGAGGTAATTATAGTTTTGCACGTCTTTAAATGCAAATGAGTTGGTTCTCCCCGCCCACTATTTGGGCATATTGTTTCAGAGAAAAAAAAACAGGGTCGGTTGTCAGATAAACACATGCAGCAAAATTACAGAGCATGACAGTAGCAGAGACCAGGCCATAAATACCAAAGTTAAGATTTGTGATTTCAATCAATAAGTTACCCAATGGTTATTTGATGTTCTTGTTTTGGAGTTGATTCAGACTTTCTGCAATGATGAATGAACCACACACAAACGTCGTTACAATGCTTGCAAATGTAAAAGGATCGTGGCAAATGTAACAGGATGCCCACCATACATGTAAACATATTCTACTGTATGGAGATCTATTATGTTACTGTACAAAATAAACATGATTTAATGTCCACAAACCAGGACTCTTGTATGATTGAAGCCTCCTTGTTTATTTGTCTGACATTATGCAGCTGTGGTGATTCGAGCAGTTACTGTATGAATTACAAAGCAAATTTACAGTCTTTTATTTATTTTGTGTATCACTTCTTCTTGAGGTGCAACTGGAAATCACAGAAAATTGGACCAGATCTCTAATCCCAGTTTCTTTGAAAATCTTGCCTTTGTGGACATGATAATATGCGTTAATACTGAGACCTGATAATACGCACATGTCAATCAAAGGTGGTGGGCCACAGAGTGATAACTAGTTAAACTGTATTCCTACACACATTTTAGCATTCCTACACCCAAAATTAGATATTGCATGATAGGAGCACTTTAAGGCATTATAACATATATTCTTAGAGGGTCTTAATGTTATGTTAGCAGCCTCACGTTCCGCTTCAATATTTTGTTTTGGAACAGGGAGTTCAATGCATCGCCATTTGAGTTAAACACCCTGTTCTGATGACCAAACAATTATGAGAGCTGAGAAGTCCATTCTTTTTGAACAAATTCCAGAGCCTACAAAATCACTATAAATGTGTTTAATACTGCAAAATATGCTCAATGTTACAGTCATTGTTTTTGTTATTCAGAATAAAAGAGAACATCCCAATCAAATGAAGGGAAGTGGAAACTAATTATTGTGATCCAACATTTGCTTTGAGACAGTAGCTATGTTTCCATCCACCTATTTTTTATCTGCATTTTGGATATGAGGATAAAAATGCTTAATGGAAACGCCTAGATGTGATTCAATTTTGAATATGGGCATAAAAACTTACACACTGTTGTGAATTTGAAGAAATTACTAAACCAGGAGTATTTTCGGGTATCTTCAAAGCAGACTCCTTTAATAAGAACTCGCCGTCACTGTGGCATTCATCGAAAAACCTCTTTACTACTGCAGCTTGCACGCAATTAAATACAAAATTTAGTGGGCAGTGCTTATTAGTAGAAACAGAAATTGCCATTACAGGTTTAGTAAAGAAATCTTGTTTTCAGGGCCTCGCCTGAAAGTATCACATGGCCATTTGTTAGACAAAAGACACAGTCAGGCCTGGAACTGACAATATGCATTACTATGGAGACATGATACTGTATTTCACACATAGGCAGTCAGACCTGATGTGCACATATAATCACATATAATTTCCATCACTTTGGATAATTGATACTATCAGAATGCATCTTACAATGTAAAAACATAGTTTATATATTTAAAGAAATTGAAACAAAAACATAAAAACTTACAAAAACTTACACAAAATACACATAACTGAGTAGGATAAACATTTAATCTGATAAAGAAAATGCACATAAATTACAATGGCAACACATTTATTGGATAAGTTTCAGTATGTGCATCAAAAAAATCATGTGATTTTGTTTAAACAGATCATGTACTGTAACAACAAAAGTGGATGTGATGGGATGGCATTAATGGACAAACCATTATACCAACCACATTGTAAAATACATAAAATCTTGTTTTGGTCATTCTGAAATCCAATAGCCAAAATCTGTCATCTAAGTAGTTCGGTATTACTATTTCCCAAAACTGTCTTGAGTATATGCACTCCCAAAGATTGGTCTCTTCAGATTGCAATTCATCATTTGAAGCGCAAGTAATTTTATTATATAAGAAAAAAAGGCACACAGGAGCTTCTACCACAGCAAATTCCATATTTTACTTTTGATATTTAGTGCCAGTTCTCTTTGACTCCAGAATTTTGTTCTCTTTGACTCATTGGATGAATACGGTGTTTAATTTGCAAATGCATAAATCAATTTACATCTTTAGATAGAAACATTTTGAGTGGTTATAAGATGGATGATACCTTAAAGGAAGCTACCTATAATATGTAACATGCTCAAATGTCAGCTATCATGTCCAGCAATGGACTGTTTTTTTTTTTTCAGTGTCTTTTGACAAAGTAACGTTGGTAGTATATCAACATGGTTCTGGGGACATGGTCTGCACTATTACTTAGCATGCATATTTTTGTACTGGCACAAGAATCCATTCCTGTCAAAGCCTAAAGATACTAATTGCACAATAATTCACTGATGTAAGGCACAGTGTCATGCATCTCATATAGGCCAACTGTCTCATTGTGAGTGGAGCTGTACAGTGTGAATGAAGTAGTAAATGCAATTTACTATGTACAGTTGACCTCAAATGGTTCAACAAATGGTTGCTATGTTGTTTTAACAGATCTAAATGGATTGATACTTGTAAGTTCTCAATGCCATTCCTAACCTGTATGACCCATATAGAACATAAAAGCATTTTAAATAAAATTACAGAATGAATATTGTCACTAAAGTACCCTTTCTAATAGTAGCATTGGAATGGATCTGTGAAAATTGCACTTCTTTACCTCTTTTATCTTTAGACAAATAACAGGTGATTAAAAAATGCAATTCCTTTTTTTTATTTTTGTAATCTCTCAGATACTAAATAAATATACAAAATAGTCCCCACTTCATCACACCACCTCAGAAAACTGCTAAAATCAAAGCCATACATGTTTGGACCATAAACTGATTTCAAAAAGAAAGTTTGAATTATACAGTTCATATATCAGAATAATTGTCAGTTTTGTGAATGTATCACTCTCTACATTTCACAAATAACAGGAATATAATTAGTTTCTGGCTTTCAAATATTTATGTATAACCTATACAACCTTTAAAAAAATGCTTTGATCATTAGTGTATAAAGTCAGTGGATAAACTTCCCAGACCCACAATACGATGAGACTGATTACTTGCGAAAGCAACACTATGCAGCTTTCTCTCATAGTGCCCCACTTTATGTCCATGGTTCCACTGGCAGAGATGTTATTCCACCACTGATATAAATTTTAGAAATAATATTTTATGGTCAATACACTAACAGGAGCGGTTTCAATTTGTGACCTTGAAGCACAAAACCGCCTTATTGTCACAAGCTGCTGGAACATGTACAGGCTCAGTCTTCGGTTACGATGAGTGCGGACAACAGAGATGGAGATCCAAGTGCAGCTTTATTAAACAAAGGGATTGTTGGTTATGGAGGCAAGGATAAACAGAAGAAAACAATAACAGGGATAATTCAAAAGTGTAATTCAATAGAACAGGCAAAGGTCAGGTCAAGCAGCAAAACAAATAATAAAATAAAAAAAATAGCCTGAAACCAGGAACAAGAACAGAAAAATGATTGATAATGCACTCCACAGAAGATAAAAGAATGAGCCCTACATGTTCCAGCAGATTTACAATGAATCCAGCATCAAGGTTAGTAAGCCTTTGCCAAGACCGAGCAAGAATGTGGTGGTTATATAGTGTGTGTAATCAGCAAAAATGATCTGCAGCTGTGTGTCAGCTGTAACAGGTAGTTAGAGTCCGAATGGGCGCAAAGCATGATGGGATGTGCAATCCGGGTGAATGGCTGTTTCTCAATTCCAAGAACAGACTTGCATTCTTGTGGAGACCGGTCTTGCCAAGTTAGCTCAGAAGAACGAACTCGGGAGACCACGAGAACAGAGAACGCATCCTGTTAGAAATGAGATGCTGCATTCTTCCTGATGTTTACATGAACTTCACACATTTTTAATGGAAAATAATTTAAACATTACAGCATTCATACAACGATTTATTGTTTTTCCCCTTTTCACAATATATACTATGCATAAAAACCTTACAAATATACATTCATTCATTCATTTTCATTTCGGCTTAGTCCCTTTATTAATCTGGGGTCGCCACAGCGGAGTAAACCGCCAACTTATCCAGCATATGTTTTACGCAGCGGATGCCCTTCCAGCTGCAACCCATCTCTGGGAAACATCCATACACACCCACTCACACTCATACACTACGGACAATTTAGTCTACCCAATTCACCTGTACCGCATGTCTTTGGACTTGTGGGGGAAACCGGAGCACCCGGAGGAAACCCACGCCAACACAGGGAGAACATGCAAACTCCACACAGAAACGCCAACTGACCCAGCCGAGGCTCGAACCAGCGACTTCTTGCTGTGAGGCGAACGTGCTACCCACTGCGCCACTGTGAGGCCCCACAAATATACATTGCACAATACAAATAAAACAGTTTAATACGAATTTTAGCAAATAAGAACCGTTAATGTGTTTATGTCTTTATAAAGATGTTCTTGGTAATGTTTACTTTCACAGTCTCATTTAGGGAAACTCCTGAGACAAATAAGTTATATCTACAAACTTTAAAAATAAACAGGTGTAAAATGCTGTGCTCCCACCTCCTTTATTTAGCCGCAATGACTTCTGGGACTTTGCGTGTGAGATTTGCGCTCAAGTCTTCATCGACACATTCTAGATATCATGAACACATCCGGGAACTTTCACGCGTCCTCCGTTCTTGTGGTCTTGAGTTTTGGAACAGAACTTTGGCAGTTGATGATGACGTTACACGAACGTGAAGAACGCATATTGAAAAACAGCCAATGACTGGAAGAGCATGCATATAGCTAATACTTGTGACAATTACATAGCGTGGGTGTCACACCCCCTGCACGCTCTATCAGCCCTGATCACCAGTCACACTCTCCAGTCACTACACAACGCACTCACTCACCAGATTACTGATTACACACACCTGTGCACTCATCACCATCACCTGCTTCAGTCATCACAGCACACCATATAGACTCACCCGCTCCAGTCCTTCTTTGTCTGGTATCATCTTCACATGATCGCTACACTCTTCATCTGCTCTTCCCGATCTCCCGCCAAGGCTGTCAACTGCTCCGTGTACCCAGAGACTAACCCCTGTCATCGGCTTGCTCTGCATAAGGGAAGTGATTCTTCATCTCAGCTTGACTCAACAGTAGAACTGTTTGACCGCACCTCGGTGCACTGACTATCCTGTGTTTTAAATAAACACTGTGTGAAAAGATACTTCTGTCTCTGCCTTCAGTGATCCGTGACAGTGGGTGTATTTTTGGTAATAAATAAATAAATAATAATAACAATAATAATAAACATTTTAGGGATCAAAATTATAGAATTAATTTTCATTCCAAAAATATTAAATTGTAAGTAAAGAACGGATCATGTTCCTTGAAGATATTTTGTAACTTTCCTACTTTAAATATATAAAAACTCATTTTTGATTAGTAATATGCATTGCTAAGAGCTTTGCACAACTTTTTTTTTCAATAAAATATTTTCTCATTATTTGGATTTGATTTTTTAAAACCTTAGATTCTAGATTTTCAAATAATCCAACAACCACAGTTAAAAACACAAGTACATAATGTTGTAGACATTTTTGTAGGTGCACTAAAGGAGTGGTGAAAACCAGGACACACCAAAAATGTATTTCAGTATTTTATTGTCCACTTATTGTCACGGTCACACAAAGGACACAAAGCAGGAATTACTTCAAGGGTTTTATTTAGTGCAATGCAACCACAGCAGAGAGGTGAAACAGGTGAGTGGTGTGGCAGAGGGAAGGCTATTTCACACACAGTTCGTGAGGTAAGTTCAGTTCTTCGGCAAACACCAATATAACAAATGTCACTTCCCTAAATCAGGCATTTTGCATCCACGAAGGAGCACAGGAGAAATCGGAACAGCAAGTAGAAGGATCATGAAGGAGGACCATCCGACTTTGATTCCAGCTGGTGAGTGAATGACAGAGGTAATATAGAGTGAGTGGGTGATAGCAGGTGTGAGTGATTAGTAGTCTGGTGAGGGTTCACGGGTGTGGTGTGTGGTGGAGAGATGAGCAGAGGGCGTGACACTTATGATATGCTGATTACATAAAAATGTAACAAACAAGCAAGCAACCAAGCGCATGTACATTGTTCACAATCTATACAGAAATATTTTTTCCCATGTAATTTCTGGTCAACTTAAATTATGGACTAAAATA
Organism: Danio choprae; assembly: GCA_903798125.1. Taxonomy (NCBI): domain Eukaryota; kingdom Metazoa; phylum Chordata; class Actinopteri; order Cypriniformes; family Danionidae; genus Danio; species Danio choprae. The sequence goes on along the minus strand of CAIGQW010000473.1, from coordinate 2,038,684 downwards.
TATTCTACAAATCTATTAAACAAAAGAACGTAATGTAAACTGGAATTGTGCATAATTAGTGAGAAGAGTCTGGATGCAGATCTGGTGCAGTGCAATCTGAGCTGTATCCAATGCTTTTTAATGCACTCACTTAAATCCACCCCTGATCTTTTCACAAATGCTAGATAAAACCCCAGTGTGGACGTGGATCGTTTTCAAATAAAAGTAGGTTTCAGTCTAAAACGCCATTTTAAAACGAAAGCGTATTAGTGTAAACGGGGCCTGAGATATGCAGTCTCAGCTTGAATTCCCAAGGCTGCATCCAGATAGTGTTGCAATTAACAGGTTTTTTGGTGTTATGTGTGAAGCATTTAACCTTAAAAAGTGTGAAAAAGTGACTTTTATTAACATTTTTAATAGTTTAAAGTGATATATTGTCTGGGTTGGTGTTATAAATTACTGTACAAAAACCGTGTAATAAACTGCCAGTACACTTTCTGTTATTTTACAGATGTATTTCTCTATTTATTATTTGTTATACATTATATTATTTCAAAATAATACAAACATGTCAATAAAAGTCACTTTGTAAAACTGTACTGTTCATTTTTCAACATCAAAAGTCGACAGAGCAGAGATCAAGGTCCCATAATGCAATTCACAAACGTAAATAAAGGAAAAACACTTGTGAATCACATAATAAAAAATGTTATTTAACAGATATTTTTTACAGTGTAATACAGGTTTAGATGGACAGTAAATTATGACACAATGCATTTTCTTCCAAGTAATTTATGTGTAAGTTAATTCCAAGATGGTACTTTTTATGTTTCTCATTCACCTACAATATGCAAACAATATATGCTGAAACACATGTAGGCTATTTCGTTTCCCCATTTGAATTAACTGCCTAAGCTTGAGTTATGATTTTTAATGCAGTGTCATGGCTAGATATTTATTTTCAAGCTTTATCTTGGAGTCCTAAAGAAATGTCCTTTAACATCCTGGCTCACATTGGAATGCTGGTGTCTTACGACTTTTAAACTTTTAAAGTTTAGTTTTGGAGTTTTAGAGGGTGCCAAGTAATATGAGGTTTATCAAATTCCCACCATGCACACACTCTCACTTATCTCAAACAGCCATGACAAAATGAACCTTCCAGTTATCGGAATTTAAAATTTAAATTGCAACACAGCACACATTCAAAGTCACAGGAATTTGTTTCCACAATTTTCACTAAATCACCAAAGAGCAGGCCCGTGGTTCTGCTTGAGCAACCTTGGTTTAAGTGGCTAGCTTAAGGTGATCGATTAATCCGTATGTGGTCAACCCACATTTTTATCCACTAGGCCAGTGTTTCTCAACCACGTTCTTGGAGGATCACCAACACTGCATGTTTAGGATGTCTCCATTGTCTGTTAAAGGTCTTTCAGTCTCTGCTAATGAGCTGATGATCTGAATCAGGTGTGTTTGGTTAATGAGACATGAATAATTTGTTTTATGAAAATCACTGCTATTCCTTTTAAAAGCTCAAAAGTATTTTAAAAAAGCATAAAATATTTTTAGACTATAATTACATTCTTAATTTGAAATATGCACAAGGAGAAATCATATAAAAAATTCAAAAGGATTGTAATATTATGCATTTAAATATTATTTATTTTATATAAATTAGGTTTAAAAAAAAATTTATCCCTCAAACTGCAATCTAAGAAGACTGAATAGTGCTTCCTTTGTTTCCCGCCGTTTACAGTGTTCATTTATTCCACCTGTGTCTCACCGCTGTGTATCATCTGTCCCATCAGCCCTCATGTATTTATACCCCTCTGTTTGGTTCAGTCCTGGTCAGGTATTGTATTGTCTATGCGTTGATGTATTGTCTGTCCATGCTGTCGTCACCCCATGTCCTCCCAGAGTTTCCTGTATATTCCAGTGCCCGTGTATTTAGTAAGTGTTTGTAAATAAATTTGTGTTTTGTTTAATCTTGTATTCCTGTGCCTTCATGTATCCAGTCGAGCGTGACAGTTCTAGCTTAGAAACATGCATAGAGAGAATTAAGTTTAAAGTGTACAAAAGTATTATAATATTAAGCATTGAAATCTTATTTATTTTGATATAAAAAATTTGGTGAAATAAGTTCAGCTGATTATTCCCTCAAACCACAATATAAGAAGACTAAATAACTTGTTTGGTGTTTTTTTTTTTTTTGTGTGTGTGTGTGTATTCATATAACATTTATATTACATTTATGTTTTGAATTGTGAATGGGTGTATGCTTTATTGTAATAAACAATAAACATTTTTGCATGACCAAATTAATAAATGGACCTATACCTGAAATGGACGGAAAACCAAAATATAATTTACAGTTTCAGTCTTTATTTAGAGTTTGATTTTATATATTTAATCATGTCACCTCAGAACAGAAGGATTATTTGTAAAATAAGTGATGTAAATATTTTTTTTCTCCTTATAGTAAATAGCCATTCTACATCAGTGAATATTTTTTTCCCTTTTGATAACATTGTAGTGTTGTCATTTTGTCTTCAGCATTTAACACCAGGGGATATCCATGGGCCCCTGTCAGTGCACCTATTGTAAGAAACACAAATGACTCGAGTGCTGCTGGCATAGCACAGGCCAATCACATATAATTCATGGGTTTCTTTTACATGTCCAAATGATGCAAAATTCCACTGGGCTTGGCTGTGATGGAACTATACCTTTTTGACACTGTTAGAGCTTTCTGATTTATAACTCTTGGCCCAAATGTTTGTAGCCTGAAGTGCCAGGTTGTGTGGTTTTCTGGTGGCCTGTCAATTTCAATGATGAAACGTGTCTATCAAAAGGGAATTGCTACTGACAACACAGGCATCAGCCTACATTTATTGTGAAACTACAAATAAGTCCTTTAACATAAGTACATTTGACTGGAGTTTCTAGTTCAAATGAATGCTATGGGGCAGTATCATGCCAACAACTTTTGTTCCTTTTCACACTAACAATATTTACAGGGATATATTAACAAATCAAGGATATTGTCTTGCAGTTTGTTGCTCAACAAATAAATATCCCAAAACACCTTAATGATGTCCACAATTCGTAAGTGAATACGAATTATGTACTGTCTCACCTTTCTATCTCCATATGGAGAACTTTTCTGGTGCGGTCAGTTTGCTCAGTAGCTCACCTGGTATTGTACTTGTGATGCAGAGCTCTCTGCGTCAAGTCCTGTGAAGCAAGAGATAAAAGCAATGTAAAATCAAGGTAAAACTATGTGATTGCAGTGCATATTTCTCTTAATTTCCTTTTGAAAACTCTATTGGTTGGGCTTAGGGAAGGGATTAGGTCAGTGGTTTGCCCGGTGGTCTGTATGACAAGCCACGCCTTTTCATGGACATGTACAAGAAGGATGTGTTGCTAAAAATATATAACAAAATGTACCCTAGGTAACATATTTCAGATTTGCAAAAATGTACAAAGTGCCCTCTATTGAAGTTGTCATCTGAAACTTGCAATGAAACATAGGCTTTAACCTCTATTACAGTAAAAGCAAGTGTAAAAAGGAAACAGAAAAAAAACAAACAAACAATAATATCAATTTGGTGTTATTAAAAATAAATAAATAAAATATCCTCTGATATCCACATTCAAATTTTGAATTAAAATATAAGTAAACAGTAAAACATATGCTGGATAAGTTGGCGGTTCATTCCGCTGTGGCGACCCCAGATTAATAAAGGGACTAAGCCGAAATGAATGAATGAATGAATATATAATCTTTATAACTAACATGGACATTAAAATAATAGTTTACCCATTATTTTTACTTTAACTCTATTTACTCACCCTCAATTGGTTCCAACCCTTTATGTGTTTCTTTATTCTGTTGAACAGAAAATAAGATATATATTGAAGCAAACTAAAAACCTGTTACCAATGACTTCCATAGTAGGAAAAACAAGTACCATGGAACTCATTGGTTACAGGTTTCCAGCTTTCTGTAAAATAACTTCTGTGTTTAACAGAAGAAAGTAAAAAAAAAGTTTCATTCGGAAAAAGTAAAAGGTGAGTTAATATTTTCAGTTTTGGACAAACTATCCCTCTAACTGACTTTCCTGAGCAAAACTGAATTCAATTCAAGTTTATTTGTATAGTGCTTTTCACAATAATTATTTTCAAAGCTTTACAAAAGGTGTACATTACTGCATTACAATCTAATTAAGAAAAGTTAAGGTTATTTGTTACCAAAACTTTAGTATTTACTAATAACTATAATTTACTAGTAACTTTTTTAACAATTAAAGTTATTATATATAAACATAGTTAACCTTCATTTATATAGTATATAGGTGATGTCTGTGTGTACAAGTTCAATGAAGTGTATTTGTGTATTAAGAGTATGTGTTGTCCTCGAAGTCTTCGATGGTTGACATCATCTCTTCACAGGTCTTGGATCTCATCAAATGGTGCTGCACAATCTCTATGGCATCCCCAGGTGGAAATGGAGAACAAAGTCACCACTGGCTTGCTTGGTTTAGGACTTAGCTGGGCATCGATGGATTTGCTCTTCAGTGTTTGGACTTTCAGCAGCGAAAATGAAACCACACTGAAATTAACTAAACTGAAATTCATCTCTGAAAACTGGACTGACACAGTTTCAGTTTACTAGAACTTCTATGTTAAGTCACTTTGACACAATATACATTGTAAAAGAAATAAAGAATTGAACAAAGAAAACGTGGATAATGTTAATGTGACATTCACAAACAAGTGTTATTGAAGTAAAGGGTGTACCAGTACATTGAAATTGGTGTTTTGTTTATTTATTCATTCATTTTCATTATGGCTTAGTCCTTTTATTAATCCGGGGTCGCCACAGCGGAATGAACCGCCAATTTATCCAGCATATGTTTTACGCAGCGGATGCCCTTCCAGCTGCAACCCATCACTGGGAAACATCCATACACACACATACACTACTGACAATGTAGCTTACCCAATTCAAATATATCGCATGTCTTTGGACTTGTGGGGGAAACCGGAGCACCCGGAGGAAACCCACGCCAACACGGCGAGAACATGCAAACTACACACAGAAACGCCAACTGACCCAGCCGAGGCTCGAACCAGCGACCTTCTTGCTGTGAGGCGATCGTGCTACCCACTGTGCCACCGTGAGGCCCCACATTAAAACAATAAATTACATTCACTATTTCTAAAACTAGTTATGTAACTTGAGGTTCTTCCCCTCAATAACATTAACATGATGAGCAAAAAAGACGCAACCAATGTATTTTCATTAGCACATTTTACAGTTTTTCAATTGCTAAGACACGTTTCTTGAAAGCTGCTCTCCTTTTCTCTAAACTGTGAACACAAAACCCAATTTTTAAGCTACATTCACAAAACCTCAAATTCTTCTTACAAAGCCAAATTTTCACCTTAAAACTGTTTAATCTGTTCTCAAAACTGAACTATGTGGTCAAACCGTGACCCGAGTCAATCAAAATTAAAAACACTACTTAACAGTCACTAAACACTATGTAGAAAAATACAAATGCTAGGACATGAAGCTGGAGAAATAAAAGTTTATTTTTCACTGTAGGCTAAACGCATATTGCAAAACAAAGAAAACCTGTACATTTAGCACTTGTACAAACAGACAAAACAGAAATCTTGTCCATTTACACGGAGCACGTGTAAAAACAAACAAATATTATGCATTTGCCAGTTGTGTACAGTAAGGCCATGTAAAAATAAAGTACAAAAATATACAAATAAGTGCATTACTCAGCCACAGCATCATGTCTCCATACTGGGTCAGGCCACAGGACTTCATCCACATCACAGGTCACATTTTGTCTGGCCAGGCAACGGGGGAAAAAAACCCCCTGGCATACCGTATCCAGGCTTGACATGTAGGCACCCATGTCACCACAGGCAAGTTCCATGGCTTGCAGGAGATTTACCCTGGTGTACGGTTGGCGTTCATATACCTTCCACCGCCATGAGGAGAAGAATTCGGATGCTCATCCTGCTGCCCTAACAGAGCATCTTGCATGTGACTGAGGAAAATAAAGAGCTGGTGAGTGTTGTAGGGCCCCAGGTTGGCATGATGGTGGACAACCCCATGATTGCTGATGGCAGCACATAATGTGACATTGCCACCACTCTGCCCAGGAACGCCAACAATGGCCCAATGGCCAATCACATTACGGCCTCTCCTTCTCCTTTTGGTGAGATTAAACCCATGTAGATGTATTCATGGGGTCTTTCCGTTGCATCCAGTTGAAAAACCCTCTGTAGAAATAGATATAGTTTTGTAAGGGATACAGAAAAAGTGATTTTGGCCACTACAGTAAATCACTACTTAGAGTAATCAACATTGAATGTCTCTGGATATATGCCAACCTGTACATACTGGAAACTTTACTCTTTGACTCTGAGTTGCGATCAAAGGGCACTCTGTATAGCTGTTTCATGTGCAGTCTGTTGCGCTTGAGAACACAATCAACAGTAGAGAGGCTGACACTGTTGATACCCTCAAAATGTACATGGTCCTCAATGATCCTCTGCTAAATTTCACTCAGTTTAATGGCATTGTTCTCACGAACCATATCAACAATTAGAGTTTTTTGGTATTGGGGAGAACATACCTGTCCTTCCACCCCCATCTTTCAATTTTACAAATATAGAACATGAAATACTAGGCCTACAAACAGTTAGACCAACCCTCCATTACAATACTACAGTACATTGGTACAGTGATGTAGTGAAACATATTTACTTACAGTATACTGTGGTACAGTATATAGAGCTGGTAAGTCCCGCCCATTCGTAAAACCCCACTGGACCTCTAGATTGAAATATCGTCAATGCAAGTGCAGTGCAGATATTACTGTTCTTTGTTTTCGCAGCTCAGGCAACTGAGCATTTGGTTCAGACAATAGGGTTTAGTGTTTTAGCAACTGAGAAAAACTGTAACTAATAGTGGTTGTAATTCCATCTGAGACTGCTTGTCTTCTTGCCCTTGCTCTTCCCCATCCACGTCGCCGTCCTCCTCCTCCTCCTCCTTCAACACCTCTACTACTCTGGTGTCCTTGACCTCTTCTCCCTCCTCACCACCTTCTCTACCTCTTCCTCCTCCTCCACTCTGGTATGCTTGACCTCTTTCCTTGTGTCTCTTTGGGTCTATTGTTTTAAATCTGAATGAGTTGTCTTTGGCCCTTTTATCTTTTTTATCGAATTTTCTGATTGGTGTGTTATAGATTTTGATTCCTAGTTTTTACACTTGGATAATTGTGTGCTAACTGAGCTCAAGCTGTGCTGATGTATGTAACCTTATTGAATGCTAGTGCTTTCTAAATGACAACATGGTGTAAGTACTAAAAAGTATAGGGATTTGTGTGTAGAGTTTTGCAGTAACAGTTCAAAAGCAGGAAATAGTGTTTAGAGTTTAGGGAAATGGGTGTGCTTTTTCAAAAATGGTATTACAGTTTATACATTTTTGTTTAAAAGACTGGTCGTTTTAGGAATCAAGAAAAACTGCAACCGCACTATTTGAATAATGAAATATTGTTATCATGTTAATTACGGTTGTGTATATAATACATACACAATAACACATACAGTAGCAATCCAATGGCAACTCTAAATGTTCACTAGAAATGTAAGTTTCAATAGATGGTGACAAGAAACATTTATAAGGATTGAATGACAAGCATAAATGCTCATGCTGGAAGGGACTAAAACCTGTTCAAATAATACTAAGATACCTAATCTGTCATTAGGATTTGTGTTGCATCTGTTGCTTGAGCCTTGCGTTATAGTAACGCAACAATCATAAGTTTGATCCTAAAGAACTTGTTAAAATGTTTACATTGAATAGAAAAAAACACATTTCACATTTCTTTTAAATGAACCTACATTTTTAATGTTAACACTGACCATATGTAATTTCATGATGACTAATCATTTTTTATGCCAGCTAGCTAGCGCTTTATTATAAAAAGCCATTGTAAGCTATTTGCATTAACAACATTTGTTTTTCTTTCATTAGAGGAGGAAACAATCCAAATAACGCTTAACTCAGGGGACAGTGAAGATGACTATAAAATAATAAAGTAATATAATTTCTGCCTTACTCTGTGATGATGAGAAGCCAAATAATGTTTTGCCGAATGTAGTTATTCCACATTTTTGATGAATGATTTGAATTTAGAGAAACACGTTGTTATTCTTTACAACTTTTAAAGCTTAGTTAAAATGTTTGCAACATATCTTAAATGTATTGTCTTGTTTTACCACATCTTTTAAGTCATGCTTCATTTTATTTATAATGACAATATGTACTGTATATTATAATGAAATATATATAAATATAAATGCAGCTGGAAGGGCATCTGCTGCGTAAAACATGTTTATGAATATTCTACTATAATATACTATATAGCAAAGATATCGAAGCCAGTTCCTGGAGGGCCGCAGCTCTGCACAGTTTAGTTCCAACCCTAATTAAACACACCTGATCAAACTAACTGAGTGCTTTAGGCTTGTTTGATACCTACAGATAGGTGTGTTGAAGCAGGGCTTTAACTAAATTCTGCAAGGCTCCAGCCCTCCAGGAATTCACTTTGACACCCCTGTTTTATAGTAATTGCAACCATTATTGTCATTTCTGGTCAAAGTAATAGTGTAAAAAAATATAGCTAAAAATTTGATACTGTGACTGTAACGCCTGGTTGGCGGATGGGGACATAACGAGACTGAGAACGGGATACATTAACAAACGGGTTTATTGAACACTTACGGGAACATATACTGGATGCGGGAAGACAGGACGACACAGGAACAGAACCACACGAATCAGACGAATCAGAATACCGGACAACAATGGACACAGACGAAAGGGTATAAATAGAAGAGGGATGATTACGCTAAAGAGACACAAGGGATGAACACAGGTGGAACAGATTAACAATGACGGTGACGGGAGAAAGACAAAGAGAGCACGTGACAATAACAAATGATGACACAAACGAACACTGACAGTGACCTTATCTGATGTCTTTCTGTATATAAAACACTATTTGTCCATTATTTCAAACCCTCTTAAGTTTCTTTTTTTTTTTTCCCCAAATTAACAAACAATAACAAGGACGAGATGGTTAATTAAAACCCATTTTATGTCCATGTTTAATCTTAAGCATCTAGCATTTAGATCAAAGAGTGTCAACTTTATTTAATAAAGCTGACATTATTTGGAAGCTGATAATATTCATTGAGTGAATTACAAATGTAGTGGCTGATGCAACATTTCCAGGGAACTGAGAATGTGACATCCACAAGCTGCTGACCAGGCCTTCATTGATTCTGACAGGTCTGTGAAGAAAATGCAATCTCAAAATCACGCCAGTGGGATGGCTAGATAATTTATTGATTAAGATGACCTTGGTCACAACCTCCTGAAAATGCATGTGTTTTCACAAAACAAGCCACAGCTTTATTGATCCTATTGGCGCTGGGGACTTTCCTCATAGAGATTTGCAAAAGATAGCTAGTCCATATAAAGTAAGTGCAAACAACTGGCTCTAAGTTGATTACTTTTTGCAAGGTGATAATTGAAACAAGACCAGAAATAACCAAACCATGTGCTGAATGAAGATAACAGTGTGCATTCGAAACAGTCCAAATGTTTCCAAAGTACTTTGTAAGCAAGCAGAATGGACCAGCGTATACAGTAGGTGAAAATATGATCAGTTCAGAACTAGTCTGTTACTAATGATCAAAAAGCTTTCTTAGAGAGATTTCTTTCTGAGCTCATGTAATTCAAACCTTTCAAAATCTATGGATGCAAATTAATAATAATAATAATAATAATAATAATAATAATAATAATAATAATAATAATAATAATAAT
>CAIGQW010000473.1:2009499-2024433 GCA_903798125.1 Danio choprae | reverse complement strand
AATGAATGAATGAATGAATGAAAATTTATTTCATTGCTAATAATGCAAATAAATGCATTGTATAATAATGGATAATAATGCATTTATTCATTCATTTTCTTTCTGGCTTAGTCCCTTTGGGGTCTCTGGGGTCGCCACAGCGGAATGAACCGCCAACTTATCCAGCATATGTTTTACGCAGCGGATGCCCTTCCAGCTGCAACCCATCACTAGGAAACATCCATACACACTCATTCACACTCATACACTACGGACAATTAAGCTTGCCCAATTCACCTGTACCGTATGTCTTTGCAATTGTGGGGTAAACCGGAGCACCCGGAGGAAACCCACGCAAACACAGGGAGAACATGCAAACTCTACACATAAATGCCAAAAGATAAATAAATAAACATGCTGTGCTATGTAGAATAAAAATAAATGTAGTTAAGTACTGAGGAAATATACTATTTAAAGTAAACTGAATTTAAATGAATTGTGTGAAATCTGACTTTTTAAGCATGTGTTACAACTAACCCTTTGTCTTTTACAGCTTGCCCCGCAGGTGGGGTAAATAGTAACATTTTTACTCCTGGCACTTTTGGCAATACTGTACAGAAACCATAGGTCTGGCGATCATACAACCAGTGCTTATTTGTAGGAGAGGCTTGTGTGTTGTTGGTAAAAAAAAAAGGTTTGTCTAACCCCATTACTTTGTTCATTATTTGGCCAAAACCAAAAAGTGTTACTTTGTGCACCACTCTCCCCTATAGCTGCACATGTGTGCTGTATATATACTAGCCATGAGAATACTAGCTCTGTAGTTTTGCCATACCAAACAAACACAAACACCTAAACCTACACATAATAAAACTCAGTTTATTAATAGGCTTATTAATAGGTGTAAGATCAGTAGATGTGTACACCATTTCAGACGTTTTAGTGACATAAACTTTACTAATATACCACCAAAAGCAATTTATGCCTGCTTAACCAAACAAACATCCTGATTACTGCAACTAATCATCAAATAGTTTTAAACATGACCAAAATATTTAACTTTAACTTAAGTAGAAAAGATTTCAAAGAGTGAATCTTTCTTTGTAGCTGGGAAAGGGAGTGCGCCTAATCAGGCACCTGGCACCAATCCCAATTCCGCTGCCAAACCATTTTGTTATGTCATCAGGGCTCCTCCATTCTGACAGTGGCCGTCTGTGACAGGCCAAATGTAACAGCAAAAAGAACTCGGCTGAAGGTGGATACACACAACTAAACCAAAAGCTGACCTGTCATGACAAAAAGAACTCAGACTGAAGTCAGATGTACACAACTAACCCGAGAGTGGACTTACTGTGCATACAAGAGCTTTGAGCCAAAACTAGCCTATAGAGAAAAATGCATCAGTCGGCCAAAAGGGTTTTGTAGAGTTGGCACAGTTGTGGCCCATTATCTTCTCACGTATGCCGAGACTGAACCGAAAGTGCAGAATTTAAGCCAGAATCAAACCCAAAAGGTGGGCAGCACGGTGGCGGAGTGGTCGCTGGTTCGAGCCCCGGCTGGGTCAGTTGGCATTTCTGTGTGGAGTTTGCATGTTCTCCCCATGTTTGCGTGGGTTTCCTCCGGGTGCTCCGGTTTCCCCCACAATTCCAAAGACATGCGGTACAGGTGAATTGGGTAAGCTAAATTGTCCGTAGTGTATGAGTGTGTGTGTGTGTGCGTGTGAATGAGTGAGTGTGTATGGATGTTTCCCAGAGATGGGTTGCGGCTAGAATACATATGCTGGATAAGTTGGCGGTTCATTCCGCTGTGGCGACCCCAGATTAATAAAGGGACTAAGCCGAAATGAAAATGAATGAATGAATGAATCAAACCCAAAAGTGCTTGCTATCTGGGTATGCCAATTTTGATTCCAATTTAAAGGTGCAGTATGTAAGATTGACACCCAGTTGTTGAACTAGGCATTGTAGTTTAAGTTCAAAACACTTTTTCACCCACATATTCTCTGACAATGCCATGCAAACGCAAGTTGTCAGACTGACGATAGCAACAGGAGCAAGGACTATCATGCCTACAGCGTGACGACGTGACAAATGGAATATTTTTCATGTTAAAGGACTTTTTGTCCAAACTTCTTTTTTAAGAAACGGTTTATATTTCTCACAGCTAAACAACAGCATAAACTTCTATGACAACAATCACCTCAGGTACTAATTGTGCTTTTTTCACTGTTGAATGCAACGAATGTGAGTTTGATTATCATTTACGTGACATTTATTGCCATACTGAAAGCAAAGATAGAGCTTGAAAATAAAATAATGAAAGTGAAAATGAAAGTCAGAACTCAGTGGAAACCAACAAATATCAATCACTCAACATGAACTTTTTTTTTTTTTCGTGATTATTTATTACTCAACATGAACTTTTAATAATGTTAAAGAAGCTTAATATGTAATAATTAGATTTTAAAACTTACCATTTTGCTGGAGTGCAGTGTTCTGCTCCTCTGAATGGCTGCATTTAAATGTTTCTGTCATGTTGCGTCTGGTGCAAACAATCAGATTGCTTGTTGCTGGAATCTTATCGTGATGCATGTTGTTAAGACACAGTGTTACAATGTATGCTGCTCAGCTAATGTTTTCCACAAAGACAACCCGGAGTGCTGAAATATAATTGGGTAAACTGGCACTGGTTGATTTATAGAGACCAAAGCAAAGACAGACATTTCAAAGTGGGACGCATATTTTCAAAGGAGAACAATTGACTATAGCATTGTTTTTCAGATAAACGTTCACTTAGCATGCTTCTTAAATATCTGCAAATATATGTATTTTTATGCTTTAGATGAGTAAAAAAGAAGATGAGTACACCACCTCTAAGTGAACTTTTCCATGTGCTGTTATGAAAAAACTGTGTACCTGTATGACCAATTCTTATTACAACAGAACACAGAAAACTGGGACTGTGATAAGTTAAAGGAAAACATTGATAATGTGATTTAGTTTAAGAGGTTAAAAAGGAAAATTGTGATCTTTACTCAGATGTAAAGCAAGAAGTGGGTAGGTACTGAGGACCAGGAACAAATGTACTTGTAGTACTTGTAGTTAGTTCACAAACTTTTCCAAACCTTGAGGGGTTTCAGAATATAGCATTCGTTTTAAAAATGTCTGACTTTGAGAGTTAGTACATAAAATAAATTTTGATGCATTAATGATGGGAAGGGCCTCACGGTGGCGCAGTAAATAGCACGTTCGCCTCACAGCAAGAAGGTCACTGGTTAGAGCCTTGGCTGGGTCAGTTGACGTTTCTGTGTGGAGTTTGCATGTTCTCCCCGTGTTGGCGTGGGTTTCCTCCGGGTGCTCCGGTTTCCCCCACAAGTCCAAAGACATGCAGTATAGGTGAATTGAGTAAGCTAAATTGTCCGTAGTGTATGAGTGTGAATGGGTGTGTATGGATGTTTCCCAGAGATGGGTTGCAGCTGGAAGGGCATCCGCTGCATAAAACATATGCTGGATAAGTTGGCAGTTCATTCCGCTGTGGCGACCCCAGATTAATAAAGGGACTAAGCCAAAATGAAAATGAATGAATGAATAATGATGGGAAGTTTAGATCATTTTACTGACTTGTACCTTTGAGTCTCGTTCATTGAAATTAACAAATCTTTTTTCAAGTCATTTAGTTCATTTCGTTCAATTTGTCAAACTACTATTAAAAGGTTATGAGTTGCTTCCAAACTCATCTACAACTACACCAAACGTTAATCACACTACAGACAAGTCATAACTAGAATGCTATAAGAAAGAGAAAATAATTATTTATTGTTTACCTTGTCTTTTGTCTATGATTATGTCAGCTCACCTCTTCTGACAGGTCTTCAAATTTGAGTGGTTCATTCAAGTCACACAGACAGTCCCATTCAGCTTAACCAATGCACACAGTCTGAGCCGAAAGGAGACATGATTAGTTTACCTTTCAAGAGAGATGACTTAAACCTGAGGACTGAAGAAATGAATTAAATCTTTTTCCGCTAAATGCATATGATTGGCTTCTGTCTTTCACGTGATAAACGAACGACTCAAACCTGACAGAAGACTCGAAAAAGAAACTAATCTTCTACTCTACCTGCACAAATATGAGCATGGGCAAATTAACGAATCACTCCCTGAGAGAACTCATCGTTCTCAAGTCATACAAAAGATTTGTTAAAAATTAACGAATCATTCAAGAACGACCCATCACTAGTGTGCATATTGCAGCCAGCACAGTAATTATTCATTCATTCATTCATTTTCTTTTCGGCTTAGTCCCTTTATTAATCTGGGATCGCCACAGCGGAATGAACCGCCAACTTATCCAGCATATGTTTTACGCAGCGGATGCCCTTCCAGCTGCAACCCATCCCTGGGAAACATCCATGCACACTTATTCACACACGCACACTACGGACAATTTATGCCAACTGACCCAGCCGGGGCTCGAACCAGCAACCTTCTTGCTGTGAGGCGATTGTGCTATCCACTGCGCCACCGTGGATACACAATAAGGTGAGAATGTCTGACATGTTAAATGAGTTAAACTTAATAGCCCCCAATGAAATCAAAGGACAATTCAATTCAATAAATCAACAATTTTAAACCAATTCTGTTATTTGTAATTAATTCATTTTTTTGTCATTCACAATACTTGACTTTCTCTCTTTTTTTTCATAAAATTAAGTTTTTTGGATCCCATTTGCTTTCATTTTATGGATAAACAGTTGAAACATTTTATTGTTCCACTAAAGAAAGAGTGAGACTGCACTGAAGTGTCTGAAGTGTCATTTATGTGAATGTTGAAGGTCAAAGTACAGTACTTAATGTGAATAAGATGAATAAGATGCAAATATGAATACGATGTTTATTCATATTTGTTTATGGGTGTCTATAAAGCTTTAAATAATCGGTTCATCTAACCCACATGTCAAAGCCAGTTCCTGGAGGGCCGCAGCTCTGCACAGTTTAGTTCCAACCCTAATTAAACACACCTGATTAAGCTAATTGAGTGCTTAAGGTTTGTTTGATACCTAAAGATAGGGGTGTTGAAGCAGGGCTGGAACTAAACTTAAAGACCTATGTTTTTAGTGAACCATACACAATGCATTACATAACCGTCACGTTTGCAGGTCTGTGCGCACTTCTGGTTATCTGTTTGTCACATGGTTTTGTTTTGAATGCCACATGTATTTGTTATGGCACGTCATCAGCTGTTCTGATTAGCCTGCCAGCTGTGGGCTGTTAGTGCAGCTATATATGGGCGACATTCCTTTGTCTCACTGTCAGTTTGTTGTATGTTTCTCTGTCTCTCGTCAGAACTGGTGTGGAACTCTTTCTGGACTGCTGATCTGTTCCTGGTCCACAGTCTGACGCCTCTGCTATTCGACTGCTCACTACTTTTGCATTTAGTTTTGTTTGTTTTCCGTTTTTGGCTTTGTACTAGTATGGACTTGTGCTATAAAATTTTTATTGCAATTGGATTCCATTCTCAGCATCTTCCTTAAGTTACACGACAGAACGAACTGACCGCTCAAGTTCAGCAGCTGACAGGTATGGAAGTCTCACAGGAAGATACGGCATCTTCATCGACCGTGAGCCGTTCCTCAAAACTTCACCTTCCTCCTCACTATTCGGGAGAACCACAATTGTGTCGATCCTTTTTGGCGAGGTGTTCCCTTTATATGGCCCTGCAACCGTCTTTGTTCCTCACAGAGCTAAAGTAGCCTTTGTTATTACACTCCTGTCTGGTAAAGCCGCTCTGTGGGGAACCACCATCTGGGAACAGAAGTTTCCTTGTTGTTAATCTTTTCACTTATTTTTGAAGGAACTCAGGAAAGTGTTTGATCGTGCTGCTTCCGGAAAAAAAGGCAGCATGAGTCCTCGCAGAGCTCAGTCAGGTTAATGGGAGTGTGGCAAAGTACTCCATTGAGTTCCGTACCTTGGCCGCGGAATGCGGATGGAATACAGAGACCCAATGGGACATGTTTCTTCACGGCCTGTTGGAACGTGAGCAAGAATACAGGAAATGAAAACAAAAACCAAAACAAGAGCTAGTGCCCTCAAGAGTCCACATGAGGGCACTGCAACAGGTGTGACAATAACGGTATGGTTCATAAGTGTGCTCCATCCAGGTAAGTGGGCCTGACAAACCACATGTAGGGCACACTCCTCCTGTCTTAATGCACCAGGCATTTTGTTAGAAATACTTAAATGCTTTATATGTTTGTTACTTTGTTTGTTAATATAACTTCTATTTTCATTTACAGCACTTCATTTTCAAATATCTTGTTCAAATACATTATGAACTATTTTGAGATTGTGCAGCGCCATTGATGGGACTTCCGAAGAGATGAAGTCAACCATTGTGGTCTTTGAGGACAACAAATACACTTAATACACAAATACACTTCATTAAACATGTACACATAGACCACCTATAAGCTATGAAATTGCAGGTTAACTATGTCTGTATATAATAATTTATATTTAATTGTAACTTTAACTTAATTTGATTGTCATGCAATAATAGGCACATTTTGTAAAGCTGCTTTAAAAAAATAATTATTATAAAGAGCGGTATACAAATAAACTTGAATTGAATTGAATTACTCATATTTAAAGGAATAGTTCAATCAAAAAATTACATTTACTCACTATTTACTCATCCTCAAGTGGTTCCAAATCTTTATGAGTTTGTTTATTATATAATATGTTTATTCTATTTAACACAAAATAATATGTTCTGGAGAAAGCTGAAAACCTGTATCCATTGACTTCCATAGTAAGAAAAACAAATACAACACAAAGTTGGTCACAGGTTTAAGGATTTCTTCAAAATATGTTATTATGTGTTTAACAGTAGAAAGAAAGTCAAACAGGTTTGAGATAAGTAAAGGGAGAGTAAGTGGTGACAGAATTTTCATTTTTGGTAATAACTATCTTATTACTATTTAACAATTTAACATATTTAACATCATCTTTAACAACCACAAGGAGTCCGTTTTTGTCGGAAAATGCATCTGTTTTATGAATATTTTATTCGATTGTCCAACAATAGCACTCCCACATTTATTCCTTATGTATGTGCCTGTTTGTATAAAAAGGTTTAATCTATGGCCGCTGTCTGGTTATTTGAAGTGCTTTTTTCATCCTCATTTGTAAGTCGCTTTGGATAAAAGCATATGCTAAATGAATAAATGTAAATATAATGCAGTACTTAAACATACTGTAAACATTTAAAGCAAAGTTCAAGACAGAGAAATCTGGCATGATAAAGACAATTTTGTCCTTGTGTTCCTAATTAACTCATTAAGTAATAAAACATCTCACTAAATGCATGTCACCATCCAATCACTAGTGATTACACAATGCCAAGTTCAGATAAGCCAAAGCAACAATTCAAAGCATTCCCCTTGAGGCTTTCCCATCAGCAGAGAACTGATTGCTGATCTATATTGCTGTATGGTGCATTAGTGCATACTGACATTGATGCAACTGAGCAGTACATGTGGATGTTAGGTGTTATTTGCCAAAAGCTGTGCATGAGATAAACAACAGATGGCCACGTTTGTATGCAGTCGTGCCTCACTTGTTTTATTTACCATTGAACACACCCCCGATCATCAGGCTTTGCTTCCATGAAGTATTTACTCTCTCCTGAATGGTAGAGATGCATAACAAATTGTCCTCTAAAGACAGGCAGTTGGCATGTGGTGCTCGAATTACACCTTGTTTATCTGTCTGCATTGCGAGTGTGAAGCTCTGTGCTTGGCAGAGGGACAAAACTGTTCTGATAAGCGCTGAGGATAAAAGCAATTGGTTTTGTACAGGTATAGCAATCAAAGATCGGATTAAATGACTTGACAAGCATTTTTTTTTACCATGTTGACATATTTCCAATTGAAATAGGATGTTGAGGTGAGATATATGTGTGAGTGCTGGATATGTTGCCAATGTTTTGATTTATTTTTTTTACTGGAAGAGAAATTGAAGAAACAGTAGATGTTAAATGTGTATGATTAAACAAACAATTTCATTAAAACACCCGAACGTGAAGAAAACATACAAATACATTAATTTACAATGATTAAGGAATTCAGTCAATATCTAATAACAATTTTTGTGACTTGGATTTAGCTATTAGTAAGCAGTGTGCAATTAGCACCACCCACAACATCATAGCAAACAGCAATGTACAATATCTCTGAACAGATTATAAACCTCATAGTAAAATACTAACAACTAAGTGTCTCGATTATGGTTTAACCCTTATATCCTGAAGGAGGGAACAGAAAAGTATGTCATACAACATTAAGTGAATCCCCTAATGTTGTTCAAAATAACATGTAGTGACCGACTGAAGGGGAATGTCTCAGTTACAGATGTAGCCCTCATTCCACGATGGACGGAACAGGGATGTTATGTCATATGACAAGGGATCTGCCTAATGTTGTTTGACACAACTCATAATGACCGACTGATGGGGAACAAACTTATTGCAACATGCTAACATCTTCTCTAAGCAAATTAGCAATTTTACTGCAATGTACGAAAATCTACACTGAATACTTCAAACACATTAGCGAACTCAAAACAACATGCTAAATTTTAAATTTAAGATGTTTGAAAACTCATACCAGACTGCACATATGTGTCTCCAAGATGTATCTGTGTTTCTTCTCTAGTAATTAAAAACTGTAGTTACATTTTTCATTCTTGTCATGTCTGAGGTTGCAGGAGAGTCTCAGGAACAGCATCGGGCTGGATAATCTTTCAAAACCGTGTTCACTTCCTGCCAGACGAGAGGGTAACGAGGCCCAAAACAGTGGCAGAGAGGGAGACAAATTGGACAAACAGCTGGGCTTCAAGAGAGCTGGATGTGTTTGTCGAGGAGAGGACAGCTGGGGAGGTACACATGAAATTGGCAGCAGGGATGTCATGACATAGACTGGAGTGATAATTTCTTCCTTGAAGCAACAGCCTTCTGAATCCATATAGGAAATATTAGCATAGCCCTAACATGTACAAACAGAGATAATACCAGCAAGTTATTTAAATTGATTTGTGCAAATGTCTATATGTCTAGTATTGTCTGAATGGACCCATAAGGGAATTGTATTGCTTATTGATTTATGTCTCGGCACATCATACTTTAGTAGAGGGTTCCTAATTGTTTAATATAACCAGCTATTAGTTTTTGCAAAATTAGATCCACTGACATTTAGTATAGAGAGCTATGCAAATTATGTTGATTAAATAATTTAGTGTTTCAAAATATTTGAGGCGGCGTGGTGGCACGTGGGTAACGATGTCGCCTCACAGCAAGAAGGTCACTTGTTCAAGCCTCGGCTGGGTCAGTTGGCATTTCTGTGTGGAGTTTGCATGTTCTCCCCGTGTTCGCATGGGTTTCCTCTGGGTTCTCCGGTTTTCCCCACAAGTCCAAGGACATGCACTATAGGTGAATTGGGTACGCTAAATTGACCATAGTGTATGTGTGTGAATGAGAGTGTATGGATTTTTCCCAGTGATGGGTTGCAGCTGGAAGGGCATCTGCTGTATAAAACATATGCTGGAGAAGTTAGTGGTTCATTCCGCTGTGGCGACCCTGGATTATTATAGGTACTAAGCCGAAGGAAAATTAATGAATGACATCGGTGTATAGTTTTGGTAACTGAAATCATCTCTGAAACGCTACAGGAAATCTGAAAATATATTTTCTTTATAGAGGACACAGAACGAATTAGGCTCTGTGTTTAATCTTATTGCTAAGAGAAGCATCAATATATCAGAGGTTTTGTTGTGTCTTTTCTCTCGTAATTAAAAAAAAAGAACCAATCCAGGCTCATTGGATAAATATGTGCTGCCAATTATGTGTTACTTCTTGCATGTAAAATTGCTTTTTGCATGTATCTCAACACAATTTTTTTATTATTGCTAATATATATATATATATATATATATATATATATATATATATATATATATTATTAATACAATGAAAAATAAATGTTTCTGGTCACCAACTTAATTAACTTTACATTTCTACTTAATATAAAACAATGAAAGTTGCGTTCAATCGTATTATATTATAATAAAGATGGAAATATTTATTCTCCATTATATATACATTTCTTGTATTAAGGATACATTCTGGAGGAGAGAATGTGTGCTCCATAGAGTTAGAAGCATAGAGTTTTGTAAGAGTGGATCTGCTCTGCCATATTTAGGATTTCCCACAGAGCATGATGGCTCATTAAGCAGACTGTGAAGAATTCTTAAAGTGCAAGCTGTGTCCGTCTCGTATTGGCCAGTGAGATTTCTCTAAGCATGCACGTATAATGTTAAATGTGAAACTGTTTATGTGAAGAGCACTTTATCTCTGAGGAACAACTCATGTGAGAAGCACGCATGTCTTTCTCTCTATTTTCTAAAAATGATCCTCCTAACCTTCATGCAGTTTGAAAGCTAGCCAGCATAATTTAATCAATTTGCATCTATAATAGTGGAAAGCTGCTTTGATCTTAGTGTAAGCAAGTTACCAGTTATTGTTGCTTGACTGAAGAAGTCTGGTCTAGAAACCTAATGCCATAGTTATTGTGGCATAATTCTTTTCCCCTGACTTTTCACAATAATGACCATGAAGACATCACATTGTGTTTCTTTTTGTCTATTCTTTTTATGAGCTAAGAAGAGAAGGTTTGTGTATATTAAAACATGGATCTTTATTCCTCAGTTCATCACCAGAATGCTTTCTGATATTCCATACAGTTTATGAAGAGCAAATGCATTGCACAATGCTCTGACCACTAACCCTACCAATTCAGTGACTGCAGCATCTATTGGTTAAAAAGTGTTATAAGAAGCCTTAACTATTGAACGAATGCTAAGATATTCAAACGATCATCAGGATTTGTCTCGGCTGAGTGGTAGTGTTGTAGGTATTGGGTTTTAAGTTTGAGTTCGTTCATGTGTTTGATGATCATGTGACCACTGATTTTACTATTATGTTTGGCGGTGATGTAACATTTATAAAACTGAAATGTCCAGCAATGGATTTCATAGCGATTATAGTAGATAATTGTTCTTATATTAATAGTACAATGGGCAAGTATTAAAACTATTTTGCAGCTCAAGCATTCAGTGGAAAAGCTCCTAATATGTTTGCATAAATCATATTAAATCACAAGACATTACATTACTTGTTTTCTAAAATAATATTTTAAATTAAATGAGTTTATACCTAAAAAAAAGAAAAAAGTAGTTCCAACCCATAATACGACACGTAATTCATTTTCACATAATTCAAAATATTCAATTTATCTTTTGCTAATATATCAGGCTTCCGAAATGTTTAAAATAATTATGTTAAGAAATCTTTTTTTAAGAATTCAGTTCAGCCTTCCTGAATAATTGCAATAAAATACTTTTCAACTGTTGGCACTAATTCAATCATCTTTTTAATTTTTTTACTTTTTTTTTTTTTTGCAAGACCTTGGCCTTGATGGAAAGTTTCTTGTGCTTCTTTATCTTTCATTCAGACCTCTGTAACCTTTTACCACAAAGCATCAGAAGAACTGGATGAGAAATGAAGACCCATGGACCTTTCAAAGCCCTAGAATACCATGGATAAAGATGATCTTTACATTGAAAGAGGACTTGAATGAGCTCATGTATTTCAATAAGATAAAGAGGAGGATAGACAGAATGGCAAATGAGAAAATGAGGTCAGTTCTCACCTAGGTAAGACAAATAGGAGCCGTTTTAAAGATTAATTTGTTCATTTATGACAACAGCTATTTAATGAATATGGATTTTTGAGCACTGTGTAGTTCAAGCTGCAAAGGACTGATCAACTGATCAACTTTTTTATATTGTTGTTTCTTTAATGTTTTTTTTTTAAATGTCGTTTGATATAAATTACAGTAAAATGTAGTAAAAGTACTTTGTATTATAAAATGCTACATGTTTATAGTGATTGGCAGGTGACATTATATTGTTTTGCCATCAGATGATGACAGAGACCATATTATGGTCTGAAAGGCTTTGAGCAAACATGGGAATGCTCCAAACAACACATTGCTTTCCTCAGTGGACATGTTAAGCTATTGCTAAACCAATACAGAAATGTAGGTAAATCAAAGTCAACATTTTTTTTTTATTGTATTACTGCATGTAGTTATACTATGTAGGAGTTTGGTGTTTGCGTTGGCGTTAATGCTGGTGAGTTCCTGAATGTGACAGAGTAAACAGATGGTTGGTTGTTGTTTGGTGTTGAGTCAAGAGCACAAGGCTTGATTTCTGCAAAGACCGCAGTGACAGACAAATCTCTGCACAAATACTGTCGGCTAGTCTCTGTGAACTACTTGGACATGACCCTTCTTCACAATGGATGCTCATTATTCTCAAGGCCTCTAACAACATTTTGACTGGAATTCTGACCTGACCGCACTTGGCCAGAGGAAAACTGAGCATGTAGTTTTCTTCCAAGGTTTGTTCTCTACTTCCATCAATTGGTAGAGTTTGGTTTCGTTTAACTAGAACTACACCAGCATACTATCAAAATAGTGCTCCCTGTCTGATATCCTTGAATTTTCTACAATGATGTTATGCTTCTTTGACACAGTCCTACACATTGTAAAATTTATAAAAATTAATTAATTTTCTTTTTGGCTTAGTCCCTTTATTAATCTGGGGTCGCCACAGCAGAATGAACCACCAACTTATCCAGCATATGTCTTACACAGCGGATGCTTTTTCAGCTGCAACCCATCATTAGGAAACACCCATACACTCTCATTCACATACATACACTTCGGACAATTTAGCTTACCCAATTCACCTATAGCGCATGTCTTTGGACTTGTGGGGGAAACCGGAGCACCCGGAGGAAACCCACGCGAACACGGGGAGAACTCCACACAAACTCCACACAGAAATGCCAACTGAGGCTCGAACCAGCGACCTTCTTGCTGTGAGGCGACAGCGCTACCCACTGAGCCACCGCACCGCCCATATTCAAAATTTAATTTGATTATTCAGATTGTTTGATGCCATTCAGTATTATAATCATCTGGTTTGTCTTTACTGAGACATTAAAATACTTTACACCACAGGTGTCAAACTCAGTTGCTGAAGGGCCGTAGCTCTGCACAGTTTAGTTCCAACCCTAATTAAACACACAAACTAATTGAGTCCTTCAGGCTTGTTTGAAACCAATAGATAAGTGTGTTGACCAAGGTTGGAACTAAACTGTGCAGGACTGCGGCCTTCCAGGAACTGAGTTTGACACCTCTGCACTATAAGATGCAATTATTCATTCATTTTCATTTCGGCTTAGTCCCTTAAACATCCACACACACCCATTCACACACATACACTACGGACAATTTAGCTTACCCAATTCACCTGTACTGCATGTCTTTGGACTTGTGGGGGAAACCGGAGCACCCGGAGGAAACCCACGCCAACACGGGGAGAACATGCAAACTCCACACAGAAATGCCAACTGACCCAGCCGAGGCTCGAACCAGCAACCTTCTTGCTGTGAGGCGAACGTGCTACCCACTGCGCCACCATGGGGCCCCAAAATGCAATTAAATAAATCTAAATAAATAATTCAGAGAAAATGTGATATACCTTCTGTTTGATATATACTTAACCTGATCGCTTCAGTGTTTCTTAAAGAGATCCTCTCAGGCATTTCCAAAAACAAAATCCACTTTTTCACTAATGGGCCAAATGGTTTTAGTTAGCACAGATACAGCTTTTTCTCCACTGTGGTGCTGATAAAAATGGGGCCCTCTGGAATGTAATATAAATGCATAAGTCATTGCCTTGGTAACGCAATTGTAATGTAATCTAAATAGCAATATAGACAATGATTAGATATTTCAGCTTTTTTGGACTTTTTTTATAGTTACTTAGAAATAAATAAAAAAAGCAGTGCACCTTTGCTCAGACAGCTAGAGAGAAACTGGAAACCAGACAACAGAGTGGGAAAATCTGACACGCACAGACATGCACCCTACCACCATTCCAGCATGGTTGTCTGAAGGGGGTCGCACACTGAATGCGCTGCTCTGCGCAGTTAAAAGTAACGCACACCAGACTTGCACATTCACATGTTATTTAAAATAAAACTATGCAGATGGCGGGGCAGAAATTTAAATAGTGTCCTGAGTCGTAGCTGGGTGCCGCTGACAGCCGACTTACGGTTAGTAACCCATATTTAGAAATCTAAAATGCACGGTGCTGTGTGGAATAGTGCCGAGCAGCACATACTTAAGCACATCCTTAAGACCCCAATCACAACAAATTATTATTAATATTTTTTTAGCTGTGAGAGGCACTTTTTAAAAAATGGCTTTCTATAGGTAACAAGCATTTTGTTGGCAAACACTGGGCTAGACTGTATGAAAGATCATTCATTTTTTGCAGTTTAACAAATTAAACTAAGTGTTTATAATAAATTAACAGCTTGCATCAAACTGTTTTTCAATAGATTGTATATAATTTTGTGTTTTTAAATGTAAGTGCTTATATTTATTTTAGAGAGTCTTTGTTAGTGCAGATATGGGCTGTTAAATGAGAAGTTTAGGAGGCGTGTGTAACGCTCCGTTGACGGGAGACATGAGGAGACGGTACACGGAATAGAATAACAAAAACGGATTTCTTAAACAAACACTTACTAGATAACAAACACTGGGAACAAGGTCGACAGGACGAGACAACCAAAGCAACCAAAATACCGGACGACAATGGACACAGACGAAAGGGTATAAATAGATGAGGGGATGATTAAACTAATGACACACAAGGGATGAACACAGGTGGAACAAATGAACATTGACGGTGGCGGGAAAAGGACAAAGAAAGCACATGATGAAAACAAATGACACGTGGACAGGACAGAACACTGACAGTACCC
>CAIGQW010000473.1:1992406-2009099 GCA_903798125.1 Danio choprae | reverse complement strand
CCCCCCCCCCCCCTTTTGAAGGCGCGTCCTCGCGCCTTCAACAGGAAACAACGAGACGAAGGAGGGTAGAAGGGGAGGGCACAAGGAAGGAGTCTTAGGGAGACACAGGAAGGGAACTGGAGCAGGAGGACCTGGGACACAGCCAGAAGGACGGCCCCGGGCAGAGTCAAGGAAGGGAGGAACCATGGAGGAGGAGTGGCTGCCGACTCCAGAGGGCCGACCGAGGGAGACGCCGCTGATGGCGGTGGAGCCCAAGGAAGTGACGGAGAGCCGTAGGGCGAAGGTGACACCGAGGTCTCTGAGAGCCGGGCGAAGCAGGCGGCATCGCCAGAGCGACGGAGGACCAAGGCGTAGCTGGAGGGAAGGAGGAGCTCAACGCAGCCGGTGGGACGGTGGATGAGGTGCAGCCGGAAGAGTGGAGTCCAGAGGCGAAGGAAGGGCGACGACTGACCAAGGTGGAGCCGGAGGGACGAGGGAGCCTGGCGGAGCTGGTGGGCGGACAGCCCAGGACGAAGACGAGGGAGGAGTGAGCCAACGCAGAGCCCTAGGGTCGAAGGGCCGAGGTGGAGTCTGCAGCTGGAGGTTGTAGGAGCTGACGCTGGGCGACACCCTCCAGAGGGCAACGCAGACAGGTAGCACCCACAAGCGAGCTCCATTTCCGGAGCTGGAGGGCGAGCTGGGGGGCTGGCTGACTGCAGCAGTGCTAGAGCTGGATGACTGGCTGCAGTTCTGGGGGACCGTGGGAAGCTACTCATGACTCTGGAGCTGAGGCTTTTTTCCCGAAGGAAGATTAAAAAACTGTGCGGAAACAGTTGGTTGCTGTCTGAAAACAGCGGAAGGTAATTGCTGCCTAAAAACAGCGGAAGGTTAAAAACGAAGCCTCTAGGAGGCGATAGATCATCGGCTGGGGGTGGCTCTCCGTCTGCAGTGGGCTCTGGCAAGCGCTCCCTGCAGGTGGATGGTGATGCTTGGCTGGTCACTGGGTCTGGAGTGGCACTGACGAGATCTTCCTCCAGAAAGGTGGTGAGTGGAAATCCATTACTCGCCAGTGTCCACTCCATTCTTGCAGTGATGTTGCCCTGAGGACCATCTTCGGGCGATCGTGCTCTGCTAAAGATGATAGGCGTGCAGAGCACGTCGCCCGGAAAGCTGTTGGCAGTCGCTCGATCATGGTCCTCAGGGCTGCTTTCCCCCTGCTCCAGCAGGCGGTGAAGACGAACGGAAGAGTGGATGGGATCCAGGGAAACACGAGGGAGGTTAAATAAAACACTGGGGGGAAAAACAACTATAAAAAGAAAAACGGGTAAAAGCGCGCCGCTATTTTTGGGTTCGGTATTATGTAACGATCCATTGACGGGAGACATGAGGAGACGGTACACGGGATAGAATAACAAAAACGGATTTATTAAACAAACACTTACTAGATAATAAACACTGGATACAAGTAGACGGAACAAGGGCGACAGGACGAGACAACCAAAGCAACCAAAATACCGGACGACAATGGACACAGACGAAAGGGTATAAATAGATGAGGGGATGATTAAACTAATGACACACAAGGGATGAACACAGGTGGAACAAATGAACATTGACGGTGGCGGGAAAAGGACAAAGAAAGCACATGATGAAAACAAATGACACGTGAACAGGACAGAACACTGACAGCGTGGTTGATTTGAGCATTTGGTCAGGTTTAATACCGCGGCTATGCCTCTAATATTAATCCAGGAGATCTTCTGCACATACCCAGGCTCCTTTTTCAGACGTTTTCTGCAACAGTTTGTGCCTGTCATCAGGCATTTTGCATTCAAGTGAAAAAGGCGATGTCACGTTATCCATATTTTTTTTACAGTCTATAGGAAAAACACCTGACATCACACTGTAAGGTTCCATCTATTAGTCCTATGACGAAACTAACAGCATAGGTGAAGGTTAAATGTGTGTAAGCCTTTTTAGCACATGTGAAAAGAAATTTTTTTATTTGTTCAGATTAGTTTTAATTTGTTTCCAATTCTGAATTTAATCTGACTCCAATTTATAATAATTAAAATTTAGATTCATCCAATTCAAGCTGATTACCTTATAGGTTGTGATTTAGTCTAATTTAGATTGATTAACCTAATAAAACCTTATTTTCAGTTAATGGTTCATCGTTTACCTGAAGTCGCTTAGAGTCAGTATGCTGGCCAGTTACATCTGCTCACGGACACATCCTCGCCAGTTCTGTGTCTTAGATAGAGGATATAACTGTAAACTAATTTCCTTTAAGTAATATTAGGCCTCCCCATGCTTGCTCATACATAAAGAAAGTTTAATTTAGCCACTAGATTATATCATACTAAGTCAGTGATTATCAGAAATCAACAGGTCTCTAATGCTGTACCTATGCTTCATCCATTGAGCCGGAATGTATGAGCAATCCTGGTCGTAGGCTGCGGAAACATCAGCCTAAACAATCTACTAGATTTAAATGATTTCAGGAGATATTAGAGTTAAACAAGAATTTTACATTTATTTGTCAGGCAAAGATTTTCCATTCCAATTCACATAATAAAACAAAAAAAGCCAATTCAGATTGTACAACATCAATTACCCAAAGATACATTTAAGAGTAAGAGATTAATACCCGACTATGTAGAAGTACGTTGCAGTATATGAGCCTTGATGCAGAGCTCAGGGACTCAACACTGCAACGGGGTATCCTGGCTACAGAATCCTACAGACACTTCTGCATTTTTCCCTTAAATACTCAAATCACCATAAATTCAAGACAATAAAAGCCTCACAAAGACCCTTGTCTGGTCTTGAGTTGATGTGAAGACCATTTTCCCTGGAGTGGAGCATCTGGCAAAGTCAAAACCCAAGTCAACAGATATAGGGGAAATTGTAAAATATTACAGTGAAATTAAGACCACTTTACCAATCACACAGAGACATTTAAAATGACACCAAGCATGAATATAGAGCCCCAAGATACACCATATTAAAAACTTGGACATTCTGTGTGGAATGTGAGTGAGCAGCTCTGGTGGAGAAGGTAAAGTCCAGGGCAGAGAGGGGGGCTCAGGATGGGTGACTGGGACAGTTGAAGAACTGGTTTCCTAGCTGATCTTCTTCTTAGATTAGAAAGTTTATTGTTTTAGTACCTGACCATTCTCGTGGTCTTGTCTCGTGTGGAATTCCATAACAGTTCTCAGGGTTTAATATTATGGAGAGATTTAGCCATCCTTACAACACACTCCAGCAAAAAGACCATTGCTATAGTGGTTGCTAAGCAACATAAAAAGCACAGTGCACTGCTCTTTTTAAAGTCAACAAAAACACAGTGCGGTGCACCTCATATTTTCAGAACTGAAAAGTGCATTTGGTGTGATCATGATCTAACAGTGCCTAGAGTTCTGCTCTGAATTGCTGTCATTAAAGGACCTGCTGAGATCATTTCAGTAATCGTCTTGTTAACTCAGGTGAGAATGTTGACGAACACAAGGCTGGAGATCATTATGTCAGGGTGAATTGGGTTAGAATGGCAGACATGACATGTTAAAGGAGGGTGATGCTTGAAATCATTGTTCTTCCATTGTTAACCATGGTGACTTGCAAAGAAACGCGTGCAGCCATCATTGCATTGCATAAAAATGGCTTCACAGGCAAGGATATTGTGGCTACTAAGATTGCACCTAAATCAACAATTTATAAGATCATCAAGAACTTTAAGGAAAGAGGTTCAATTCTTGTTAAAAAGGCTTCAGGGCATCCAAGAAAGTACATCAAGCGCCAGGATCGTCTCCTAAAGCTGCGGGATCGGAGTGCCACTAGTGCAGAGCTTGCTCAAGATTGGCAGCAGGCAGGTGTAAGCGCGTCTGCACACACAGTGAGGCGAAGACTTTTGGAAGATGGCCTGGTGTCAAGAAGGGCAGCAAAGAAGCCACTTCTCTCCAAAAAAACATCAGGGACAGATTGATCTTCTGCAAAAAGTATGGCGAATGAACTGCTGAGGACCGGGGCAAAGTCATATTCTCAGATGAAGCCCCTTTCCGATAGTTTGGGTCATTTGGAAAAAGGCTTGTCCGAAGAAAAGGTGAGCGCTATCATCAGTCCTGTATCATGCCAACAGTAAAGCATCCTGAGACAATTCATGTGTGGGGTTGCTTCTCATCCAAGGGAGTGGGCTCACTCACAATTTTGCCCAAAAACACAGGCATGAAAAAAGAATGGTAAGAAAACACCCTCCAACAGCAACTTCTTCCAACAATCCAACAACAGTTTGGTGAAGAACAATGCATTTTCCAGCATGATGGAGCATCGTGCCATAAGGCAAAAGTGATTTCTAAGTGGCTCAGGGACCAAAACGTTGAATTTTTTTGTCCATGGCCTGGAAACTCCCCAGAATTTAATCCCATTGAGAAGTTGTGGTCAATCCTCAAGAGGCGAGTGGACAAACAAAAACCCACTATTCTGACAAACTCCAAGAAGTGATTATGAAAGAATGGGTTGCTATCAGTCAGGATTTGGCCCAGAAGATGATTGAGAGCATGCCCAGTCAAATTGCAGAGGTCCTGAAAAAGAAGGGCCAACACTGCAAATACTGACTCTGCAACGTATGAAGTGCTTGTAATTATATTTCAGTACATCACAGAAAAAACTAAAACAAAGATCTAAAAGCAGTTTAGCAGCAAACTTTGTGAAAACTAATATTTGTGTCATTCTCAAAACTTTTGGCCACGGCTGTACACACTAATCAGAATTACACAACAAACATTGCATGTTGTAATTCAAACAAATCACTTCTTGACTGTTCTTTGTGTTGGATCTAACTGTGCTCTACAGATAACTTGAGCCTGTCTGCCTTGTACTGCACCAAGAACCACTGTGAACATGAGGAGAATTTATTTGCATGAAATTAAACAATTGGAGGACAGATCAAAACATATTACACTGCAAGTGGTTAGTGTGAGGTAATTACTTTCAAGAGGGTGGGAACAGTATAGGGGCAGATGGTTATGCCTTTAATTTGAATCAGACTGATTTAGTTTCCATAACGTAAATGAAGTGGCTTTTTTAGTTATCTATGCAGAAAGAATGCCTGATGCAGTATATGCATCATTTTCATCCCATATGGTTTTCACATCTCACAGTTAATCAAAGTTTCATTACTGTGCTCAATCACATGATGCTTTGCTAATCATGCCTAAAGTCATCACAAAACTACTTTCACGATGAATATTGAATAATATTGAGAATAATATTTTGAGAAAGCAAAACTATGATTATTGGAAAAAATGTGCCTTAAGACATATCAGAAAAATGACATTACTTGGCTTCTTGTGTGCTTTACAACATTTTTAAAGTAAAAAGACCAGTAAGTGGTGCTAAAATAAAAATAAAAAAGTGTTTAATTATATCAGTTGCTGTACATAGCCAGCAGTACAGTTCAGTTAAGTGGTGAAAAAGTTGATTACTTATAGGTGAAAAATAGTATATTACTTACAGGGCCTAAAATGTGTGTGTGTGTGTGTGTGTGTGTGTGTGTGTGCGTGCGTGCGTGCGTGCGTGCGTGCGTGCGTGCGTGCGTGTGCGTGTGCGTGTGTGTGCACGTGTGTGTGTGTTTCTCTCCAGATGGCCTGTAATATTTTATTTGATTTTATTTTTATAGATTCTAAATTATATTATTTTAATTATTTAATGACACACAAACTCTATTTCTGCAAGTGCTATAAGTCTCTTAATGTGCATTTGAATTTTGTAAGTATCTTATCAAGTTTGTTATGAGAATGTAAATCAAATGTCAACCCAAAAGAGAAGCATTTCAAGTAGTTCCTGCAGCATTTTTGGGAAAATAATATTGCCATTAAATTATTTATTTTCTCTAGGTTTATGTAATGTTTAGGTTTTATGTAATGTTTTTATTTCATTTTTTAATGAAAAATGCCTACAAATTCATGGATACTAAAAGTTTTTAATGCCCATGAGTTTTTCCAATCATGAGTCATGAGAAAGCTACCTGTAAACATTCTCATTCGACTCAATTTGAGGAGCTCAGCTTGACACTTTATTAGAACAAATTTCTGAATGAAAGAGGGTATTTACCAGAAAAAGAAGGCCAAAAGTTGGTTTTAATTTATGAAATTTATTATATCTGTTAATGCCAAGAAATGCCCCAAAATTATGTTTTCATTTTTTGACATGTGGTTAGAAGGCAGGGGCTGGAAAATAATGGCGTTTGGTGATGTTAGTTGAACAGGAAAATTATTTCTGAGCAAATTATTACAATTTAATAACATGGGGTGAATTTCTGTCATTGGGTGGTATTAGGCACACTGTAGATCTCACATCCACATTAACCATATTCAAATAATATTATCTGTAATGATGCTATTAGCATATTGTGACAAAACAGTCTTATAGACGCTGAATGTCATTAAAGCCTGACAATATCTCACTTGGAAAGTGAGAGTTAATTTTCCTCACAAAGTGTGGAATAATGAACTAGTCAGAGATCGTATGTCCCTGAGAGTGATGCTTCATATTGTGTCTGTCTAATGGGCTCCTGTTGCTGTGGAAACCACATTCTTTTTATCTGGATGAATGGAGTTCCATTATATGCGTCCCCTTGGTTAGTAAGTCCACCAACACCAAGAAAGAGGTTGTACAAAAAATAACAATAATAACAAAAGAGAAATATGAAAAAAGAATTGCAAGGTTGAATTCTTTTCTGCCTCACTAGCTAAGGCCAATGAAATATGTCAAAACAGGACTATAAACCAAGAGCTACAAAGTGAAAAAGACAAGGACAAAGAAAACGAGAAAAACAAAAACCTATTGAGCCATTAACGTCAAACTACATATAAAGTGCTATATCTGTCCATTTTTCAGAATCACTTTGGTGTGGGAGCAAAGGTGAGTGAATGTGTGGCTTTGGGCATTCTGCAAAACAGCTTTCATTTCAGAAATTAGAGGATAAATCAGTATTCCCGTTCTTTTTGTTTCCTTTTATCTGAATTTATACAAACCTCTGATGACTGACAATTGTTATAGGCAGTGAATCAGTGCAGTGGGCTGTGGTCATTAAATTGTTTAATCACATTTTTCTGGTACAAATTTAAGTAGGAGTGCAAAATAATAGGGTAAAGTTAAGTTATTACATATTTTAGGGGATTCATATATTATATTATCTTCATCTAGTGCAATTTAAAATGACTAGTATACTTTTACTCCTTTAAAGTCATCAACTTTACAGAAAAAAAAAACATGCAACAGTTGAATATTAGGTCAACTAACTGAAATAAAAGTTTTAATATTGTTAAAACCCTAACACTTCCTGTAATTTGACCCATGAATCTTTAATATTGAGGGCAACTTTAATTATGAACATTTGATTGGCATTTTTGAGCTCAATTTAACAAGTCAACACCAGTTAACAATTCTAAACTGTGCTTCATTTTATCTGCAAGAATCAGCAGTAAGCATAAACAAATGTCTTCAAAACTGAACAATCTGACCATCAGTAAAAAAAGTTTTGCTGCAGATAATAGAGCTTTAAAGTCCAATACAAATGAGCCATTATGTGCTTCTTATGCCCTGTACAGTATTCATACTTCTTATATAATTTTTTATATACCTTTTTATAAACGCCATGAAAAGCTATGAACACAAGAACAATGTTTTTGCATTAGTGCCACCTATATAAACAAATTGTGTTATATATATATTTTTTTTGCGGTTCTGGGCACATTTTATTTTGTGGCCTAAATGACTCTTTTTGTCACAAAGCTTGACGTTCACTGTTTTATGGGATTTAAAATTCAATACTGTTTGTGTTATGTGTGTGCTAATTCAAAGAGATGGGTCTTTAATCTATAATTAAACTGACAGTATGTCTGCCTCTTGAACTGTACAATGAAGACAGTTCCAGACATTAGGTGCTAAATAAGAACAATTTATAGCACCCACAGTAGATTTTGGTATTCTAGGTTTTATCACCCAGAATTTTCAGAACATAATGGAGATGAAGTTGTAGGCCTTTGTAAGTATCAACAGAATGTTTACATGTATGTGTAAAAGTGAGCCAGTGCAATGTTAACAGAAACTTTTTTTATTTTTTATTTTAGTAAGACTTCTAGCTGCATCATCTTGGACCAACTGAAGTCTGTTTATCAAATCTTTAACAAATGTTTGAAATGTGGCCTTCAAATTACATTTTTTTAACAAATAACATATCAAAGTCCTTGACTGACTACAATGAATTAAACGAACAGCCATTCAGAGTTGGTTATTATTTATTTATCTATTTTTGTTATTTATTTATTTATTTATTTTTTGCACACTGAGGTTTTTAAGAGTAAAACCTCAGTTTTATTTTTTTATTTAGTAGCAAGAAAATACTAGGCATCAACATAAAATCAGGAATATGCTTTTTAATTTTTTTATTTATTTATTTATTTTTTTAATGCTTTTTAACATTTATTTAATTGACAAAATATACAAAGAACCAAGGGCAGACCTAGAAAATTATTTATGGAGAGGCAAGGGGGTGCATGAAAATGATGATGGTGGAAACACTGAAGCAAGCATCATTGCATGGTTTTTGTGGATTCAATGAATGCGATACATACTCTCCTTCAACAATTTTGCTGTTAAGTGTTAAGTAGCAAGCAAATACCTCAAGAAACATTAAAATGTAATTTATGCCTAGGTATGTAGGCTTATCAAGTCATAGTTGTATTGTATTTTTAATTAATCTTGATGCAACATTTTTGTAAAGTATTAAAATTACTTTAAAATTAAAATTAAAGAATATGTCACGGTCGCCAGCGGTGTTATTAACGCTGGAGATTAATTTCGGTATTCGTGCAGAACTACAACTTCCACAACTCTTAAACCCATCAACTCCTGCAGCTGACAAGAATCTGGACACTCACACAAAGACACAGCTGTAGCTTGTTTTTACTCATTACATGGACTATATATACACTTTACTTTCTCATTCACATTGCTTAGCATCACAAAGCATTTACCTTGTTTTGTTTTCCATGGCGTGCTTCTAGACCCTTGCCTTGTTTTCTCGTCATTGATTCTTTGCCGACTGTACTGACCATTCGCCTCTTTCTTGACTTCGCCTTTTGGATTGCCCTGTATGATACTGTTTGTACCTGTGATTGACCTTTGCCTGACTAACTACTCTTGTAAATAAAGACGCTGCATTTGGATTCTCATTCCCGTTGCCAGAATCGTGTGTTACGGAATATCAGTATGTTAACTTTTTCATGTGATGATTTTTAACTTAATTCCTTCAAAATTGATGATGTCACATTAATGCTTGTGTTAATTTACATGCTCATGTATGCACAAATCTAAACTCCTTATATGTGTGGCATTTGTTCTGTTCTGTTGGTGATTAAGTGTTTTATTTTCATTCTTGAGTTATACGTGGCAAGTGTTTTTATAAATGGTGGTGAAAGTTAGCTGTGATACAGACTTCATTTTGACTGAATTATCTATCTGGTGCCCAAGGGAATATATTAAAATTTAAAAATAAATAATAAATAAAACATTTAAAGTTTTATTTTGTTTATTTATTTATTTTTGATCGTGTATGTTTTGCCCACACCACTGTTACAATCTGGAACAACACTGTAAACTTTTATAAAGATGGGTTTGGTAATTCATTTTTAATGCAAAATTCTACAAGTATGAGGAGATTTCACTGCATAAAAGACCCACAAATGGAAGATTAGCGTGCTACTACATCTTCAATACAGCGGATAATTAAGTCTAAAAGAAATGTGGAGGATGTGACGATGATTGACAGCACGTAACTAAGCAACAGGATAGTTCATAAACTATGAAGAAGTATGTTCCAAAGCTTGCCTACTTTTCTGGTACACACTTGAAATGTGTAGTTTTTCTTCACAAAAAGAGTATATAATAACAAAATTCAGTGCTGACTGCTAACCTTGACACATGAAGCTAGCTGTAAAGAAACCTGCTAGATATTTAAACACCATGTGAAAATGCTGGGCAAAGTAATCAAATGATATTTAAACTGTGGATATTTCTCAGAAGCCCAGTCTTTAGCTTTCCTAGTAAGTAAAGACACCATAAAGGCACATTTCTTGGTATCGTGACTAAATGACTTGATTATAAAAATAAATAAATAAATAAATAACGACCTCTGGTAATTGTGTCAATGGGAGTTAGCCTCAGTTTTTACAATAAAATCTTATTTTACTTAGATGAATGCAGTACAAAATCTCACCCCAAAGGACAGACCAACTGATCCATCTAAATCATTTATTCTGAAGAATTGCCTAACACCACAAAGTGATGATGTTGATCAATGAATTATGTGTGCTTCAGTGTAAGATTAAACATCTGTAAAAAGATGTTGCAACAAAACAATATAAGTAAATTCTTAAAAACTTTCAACTATATGATCATCGATATCCTTATATTACACAAGTTGACAGAAATACAAGTGCATGCAAAACAGTAAAGGAGTTATGCTAAAGTTAATTTTAATTGTTGGCTTCATGATTTGTTTAGTCGTGTTTCAGGTTTAGGCTAAACTGTTGTGGCTAATTTAGAGACTCAGACTAAATGAATGAAAGTGTTTTATATACCTTATTTTTAATGAGGAAGTAAGGTCTTCTCTGCAGTTGCATGTTAGGACTTCCATTTCATTTGCTGCTATAAGTAAATGACTAATAAAAACAAATGGCAGTAAATGGTCAAAGTATTTGCACTACAAACCAGTGTATTCATGACAATATATTAAAAATAAACATAATATTACTTATTTTTATATAATTATATTTGTGTTACAATGGCCTCACTTACTCGTATGTAAAAAATAAGGGGAATGCTTGAGGTTTGGGTTTGAACCAACAGTTACCAGAATAGATTAATACTTTGTAGATTACTTAAGCTTGTTTAAACATTTGTTTTAAATATCGATAGCAATGTGGAAAACCCCCAAAACCAAACAGCTATACATTGTTGCACTGTCAGCATAAGTATGCCTTTGCAGGCTTAAGTAACATCAATAATTCAGTTCAGTTGGGTGAAGAGTTATATATTTTGCAGAGGTTAAACTTTTAGCTTAAATAAAAAATGAATGAAGTTGTATTTTAGGGGATGACTTATAAAGGATTTTAGAGGATCTCCCGAGTGCTTCTAGTAAGGGAAAGTCTATAAATTACAATGATGATGAAAGGATAGGGAAATCATCAGGGACCATAGATAGATTATAATATGTTTCTGTAGCCTGTTGAGGTTCACCTACAGTACATCGTTAACAGAAATTATATAATACTTAACACATAACAACTCTTGTGTAAGAAAACTCATGGGCATTAGGCTAATCACTTCATATAAAATGTACTTTATGTATTTAAAATCATATTTTTTTATTCGATTTTGAATCCCATATTGTCAGCAATGACTTAGCAGTGTATAGAGGATGGTACAAACCACATTTTAATCAACTCCTTTCCTTTAAAATACATAATTACCCATTTACATTGTACCTTGAAAACTTTACTAAGTATTATTCAATTCAATTCATCTTCATTTCTATAGCGCTTTTACAATGTAGATTGTGTCAAAGCAGCTCAACATACAAGTTCTAGTAAATTGAAACCGTGTCAGTCCAGTTTTCAGTTTAGTTCATTTCAGTGTGGTTTAATCTTCACTGCTAAAAGTCCAAACACTGAAGAGAAAATCCATCGATGCGCAGCTCCACAAGTCCCAAAACCAAGCAAGCCAGTGGCGACATTTTTTTATATAATTATGTTTATTGGATTTTCACAATAATACAGACATTGCAAAGAAAAATATCAACACAAAACATTGGAGAAAAACAAAAAAGGGGGGGGGGGGGCTAAAAATATTCTATTCAAAAAAAAAAAAAAAACCACAAAAAAAAAAAAAAAAGAAAAAAAATGGAAAAAAAAAAAAAAGGGGGGGGGGGGGAGCTCAGATTATACTGTATATAAAACAGGACTACCCCAAATAAAACAGATCAGAAAAAAGGGCTAAAAACATTGCTTATTTTTGATAGGGCAAATAATTCAAATATGGAGTCTAAACTTGAAAAAAAATGTTCTGTTTTTTTGTGTAAAACATGGGTAAGATGTTCCAGGGGAATTAACAAAAAAAATATCCTGTGCCAACCTTTAAGTGATGAGATCACTTAAATCACTATTTCAATTAAGTAAAATATTTATGCTGGTGGCAAAGGTTAATATATTATACAATTTCTTATTAGCTGATGAAAAAAATTGTCCATTAGGTATACCCAAAATCAATGAAACTGGGTAAAAATCCAGCTGCATGTTAAAGATCTTTTCCATTTACCTCAGCACCAAAGACAAATACCTTTGCTGTCTGTTACATGACCACATACAATTAATTAAAGTACCTACATCAGTTTTACATTTTAAACACATTGAATTAGAAGGGTTGAATAGGTGTCTGCGGTTAGGGGAAATATGGAGTAATCATTAACCATAAAATCGACTTACAGACAACTTTCCTGATGATAAAAATAATAACCTCTCAATAGAAGACATCTCACAATTTTTAACAAGTGTTGTGCTGTTAGTGATATAATGTCTCAATTTGAATGGAAAAAAATCATTGTTGACTAATTGGTATTTCTGAGCTAATTCTAGAAAAGACATTAATTTAATTTGTTGTCTGAGAACATGTCCCCAGGCCTAACAATTCCCAAATAACACCAACGTTTAAAACCATCATCCAGAATTTCTGGGGTGAAATCAGGATTATCTAGAATTGGAGTAAAGAAGGAGAACTTGAAAAATCCAACCCTCCCACAGAACTTGGCAGATAAAGTACAAACATTTTTAACCTAGGTTTACTCCATATAAAGGAAGTCAGCCAGCTATTTAGACCCTTTAATGCTCTATTAGAAAACAATATAGGAACCATTCGAATAGGATATAATAAGTTGGGTAACAATAATTTTTACTAGTGCTATCTGACCTAACCAAGACACTGGCAAGAAATTCCAACATTCTAAATCTTGCTGTATTTTATTAAATAAAGGAACAAAATGTACATCTTGTACATCAAAATTTTACATTTGCTTTAAATATGTAGATATAGAAATACCTAAATAAATAAAACATAGAGGTGACCACTTAAAAGGAAAACAGGGCACAATATTAGGTTTGGAAATAGGAGTACCTAATGGCATAGTTTTATTCATTCATTCATTCATTTTCATTTCGGCTTAGTCCCTTTATTAATCTGGGGTCGCCACAGCGGAATGAACCGCCAACTTATCCAGCATATGTTTTACGCAGCGGATGCCCTTCCAGCTGCAACCCATCTCTGGGAAACATCCATACACACCCATTCACACTCATGCACTACGGACAATTTAGCTTACCCAATTCACCTGTACCGCGTGTCTTTGGACTTGTGGGGGAAACCGGAGCACCCGGAGGAAACCCACGCCAACACAGGGAGAACATGCAAACTCCACACAGAAAGGCCAACTGACCCAGCCGAGGCTCGAACCAGCAATCAGCGACCTTCTTGCTGTGAGGCGAACGTGCTACCCACTGCGCCACTGTGAGCCCCCTGGCATAGTTTTAGATTTAGTTAAATTAATTTTGTAACCAGAAAAGGTACCAAACAGATTAATTAACTCAGTTAGAACGGGGACTGACTTCTCAGGCTCAGATAAAAAAAAAGCAATACATTATCTGCATATAATGCAATCTTATGATGTTTATGTAAGATGGTTATCTGTAAACTTGAAATGGATGTTTCTGATCTGATTGCTTCAGCTAGGGGCTCTATAGCCATCGCAAACAAAAGCTGAGACAGGGGGCAACCCTGCCTGGTGCCCCTATGCATAGGAAAATAATCAGATCTGAGGCCATTCGTCAATACAGCAGAGCATGGGTTTGTATACAGCACTTTGATCCACTGCACAAAATTTTCACCTAGGTCAAATTTCTCCAAATCAAAAAAGGTAGGACTATTCAATATAATCAAACGCCTTCTCTGCATCCAAAGACAGCACCATTCCATCTATGGATTTTGCTTTAAAGGTGTAGATAATATTTAAAAGACGT
Organism: Danio choprae; assembly: GCA_903798125.1. NCBI lineage: Eukaryota > Metazoa > Chordata > Actinopteri > Cypriniformes > Danionidae > Danio > Danio choprae. The sequence goes on along the minus strand of CAIGQW010000473.1, from coordinate 1,994,991 downwards.
CTAACGTTGTCAGATGAATCCCTATTCTGTATAAATCCTCTTTGATCAAGCCCAATTATTGAAGGCAGAATTATTTCAAGGCAAATTGCTAAAATTTTAGATAGTAAATTCCGATCTACATTCAGTAAAGCAATTGGTCTATAAGAAGAACATCTTTCCGGGCTTTTACCTTTCTTTAATATAGGCAAAATATAGCCTTCTCCAAGGGACTTTGGTAACTCTTCAACTGTAAACGAATAATTAAACATATTAAGTAGTGGGTCAACTAGCAACTCTTGAAATTCCTTAAAAACTCTCTGCAAAACCCATCTGGGCCTGGTGATTTCCCATTTTTCAGAGCATTAATGGCATTGATAAAGTCCAATCTAGAAATTGGACTATTAAGAAATTATTTTTTGTGCAACTAAAATTTACCATTTGTTTAAGATGGTCACTTGTTTTCTCAGAAGAATATAAATTAATTTACAAATCTTTAAATAATTTATTTATATTCTTATTATCATGGAAACTATTATCTTCTGAATCAACAATAGTAAAAAATATTGCGAGAAAAGGTACCAATATATGCTAGAAATCTCCCAGGCTTGTCCCAATGATCATAAAATCTGTTTTGAATATCTTATTTTCTTCTCAGCCTCCACCGTAAGAAGACAATCTAAAGCTGATCCAATTGCTTGTAACTCTTAAATCTTCTGAAGGAAATCTATTATACATTTTTTCCTTAACCAATAACTGAGTGTCCAAGTCCCTTTAATTTGCCATTCTTTGATGCTTTTTAGTACAAGTATATGAAATTATTAAACCTCTTGTGTAAGATTGACAGGTTTCACAATATAAGGATTGGTTATCTGTATATAAAGAATTATTCATTAATTCATTCATTTTCTTTTCAGCTTAGTCCCTTTATTAATCAGGGGTCGCCACAGCAAAATGAACCACCAACTTATCCAGCATATGTTTTACGCAGCGGATGCCCTTCCAGCTGCAACCCATCCCTGGGAAACACTCATACCCACTTATTCACACACATACACTACGGACAATTTCGCTTACCCAATTCACCTATAGCGCATGTCTTTGGACTGTGGGAGAAACCGGAGCACCCGGAGGAAACCCACGCCAACACAGGGAGAACATGCAAACTTCACACAGAAATGCCAACTGACCCAGCCGAGGCTCGAACCAGCGACCTTCTTGCTGTGAGGCGATCGTGCTACCCACTGCGCCATAGTGAGGCCCTATAAAGAATTAATAAAAAGAAAATATTTAAATTCAAATGAAAAATAAACAGAGAATGCTTAATCTCTAAGGGTTGCAATACTCCACTGTATAAAATAATCCATTGTATTGCTAAATTGAAGCTCCATGGTGACACTAGCATGATCGACAATAAAATACTTTCTATGTTACAAGATAATATTAAGTGCAAATCTGTTTTTGGCATGAAAAAGTAATCTAATCTTGACTGACAATGATAAGAGGTAGAAAAAATTTATATTCTTTGTCATCAAGGTGAAGGGTTTTCCAAACATCTACAAACCCAAGATCTTTACAAATATTCTGAAGAGATTTTGCCTGAATAGTTAGGGATTCAGAGCTATGTGGATATCTATCTACAATGGGGTTCAATACATAATTAAAATCTCCTCCTACAATTGTTAAGTCTGTTGACCTGGAAATCAAGTCCAAAAACACTTAGTAACAAAGTCAGATGCGTGAGCTGGTGGATAATACATATTTAGTATAAGAATTGTTTTACTTTGAAATAAGCCTTCAATAATGACATTCTGACCATCTCTGTCTTTAAAACAATTTGTAAATTTGAGTGGTAAATTACGTTTAATGAGAATAGCAACACCTCTACTTCTAGATGTAAAAGATGAAAAATATATCTGCCCAAACCCACCCTGTTGTAGTTTTAAATGTTCAATGTCACTCAAATGAGTCTCTTGTAAAAGGGCAATTTCAATTTTGCCTTTTTTTAAAAAAAAGCCAGTCTCTTTCTTTGTTTTATGTATACCACGAATATTCCAAGTACAAACCCTTGGCTTTCTAGACATTATGTAATTTACAAACAATAAATGCAGATAAAATACAGACAAACATAATATATATTCCAACAAGCAAACCCTTCAAAAATCTGAACTTTAAACAAAAAAAATCAACAAAACATATAACAATATACAAGGGAACAATCCTGCCAAACATGCAGGAAGAACTATTCTCTTCTTTTGTAAGCAACTGCCTACCTCTCAAAACACCTTCCATATGCTTAAACATAGGGTAAACACAAACTTATCTCAGTGAGTTATTGTTCATGTCCCACAGCTATCTGACCACTTTTCATGCTAGCCCATGTTGTCAATGAATGAAGTTACGTCATCAGGTGAAGCACTTCATTGTCCCGTGAATGTTCAGCCTCAGTGTTGCTGGGTACAGCAGAGCATATTTAATCTTCAACTTTTGCAACCGTTTTTTGGCATCATCGACAGTTTTGCACGTCTTTATCTCCATTGCAGAATAATCGCTGAAAAATAAAATCCTCTGACATGCGCTCCTCTTCTGATCCTTCTGATTCTTCTGAT
>CAIGQW010000473.1:1969640-1992006 GCA_903798125.1 Danio choprae | reverse complement strand
CACACACACACACACACACACACACACACACACACACACACACATAATCCTCATAGACCCAAAGAATCAGAAAAGGACACATTTACTATGATAATATTCATATACTATGATCTTTCCAGTTGATCTGTTAAGCCTTGCTATGATATAAAGCTTTTCATAAACTGTTTAAGTTCATTATTCTGTAAGTAATGCAAGTCTTCTTGGTAAATAAACATGAATGTTTTTAAATGTTATTTTCTTTCCCTGTTTATTAACTTTACTTATTAAATATTTTTCAAGGTCCTGCTTCAGAATAATAGTTTTAGAAAAAGTATTCCTAAATTATGAAGTGATGTCATTAATAATTTCAGTAATTAGCACATTTAAGCATTTTCTCATGCTGTACTATTGTTAGAGCAAGGCACTTGAGATAATGATGAATTATAATTGTTCTCTGTGTAATTGTATATAATTATCAGAGAACTGAAGATGAGAACTGGTGGACTTTACTCCATGTGCTTTTGATGACAAAAAGGTTCTTCCACCTTTCCCAACCACATTTCGGTTATAGGTAAAAACATAAAAACTTCATTGTTAAATAAAAGGTTATAACATTTTGTCACCAAATCAGCATACATTTTATTCATGCAGGTCAGCATAGCTGATTGCAATTTTGTAGTAATGATTCATCTATTATTATTATTGTTACCATTTATATTATTAACTTTATAATCTTAAGAACATGTTCATAAGTCATTCTAACCATATCATGAACTATTTCTGACCTACTATTTCCCAAGTATACTGTGATTTACACAAATTATATGATTTACAAAAATAGGTCTGTGGCATAAAACATCCAAGAGAAACAAAACAAAAATCCATGGATGTGTCTAAAAATACTGCAGCCACACAAAAAGAATGTCTAAAATGCATCAGGATCACACCTTCCTTCCAAAATTGCTCTGATGTAGTAGATAATAACACAGTGGTTCAAATAAATGTGACAAACTAAATAAATATTACCAATGCAACTCACTACTTCCGCTGTGCCATGAAAAAGTAAGTCCTAATTAGTGCCATTGGGAAACAAACCATAAGCAGAACATGTAATTTCATAGTTTAATTATGCTGTCACAGGGATTTGAATTTGCACCGTGAAGTCCTTTTTAATGCATTGTACAAAAAGGACTGTGAAACAAAATTCAAAACTTGTTTAAACTCTACAATAATGTAGAGGGAGGAAGCATCAACATTAGATGAGGTTATGTATTGCAAACAACTATTCCTTTTACAACTAGCTTAATAGAGATGCTGATTTGATTTTCCAGCAGGACTTGGCACCTGCCCATACTGCCGAGTACCTGGTTTAAGGACAATAGAATCCCTGTGCTTAATTGGCAAGTAAACTCGTCTGACCTAAACCCCATACAGAATCTATGGGGACTTGTCAAGAGGAAGATGCCAGAAACCAGACCCCACAGCACAGAAGAGCTGAAGGCCGCTTAATGCTTTTGAGCAGTACAACATTTCTGTTTCCTTCATTTTCTTTTTAATTAGTCTTAATTAATATTCAAATTTTCTAAATAAAAATAGGGCCTCACAGTGGCGCAGTGGGTAGCACGTTCGCCTCACAGCAAGAAGGTCGCTGGTTCGAGCCTCGGCTAGGTCAGTTGGCGTTTCTGTGTGGAGTTTGCATGTTCTCCCTGTGTTGGCGTGGGTTTCCTCCGGGTGCTCCGGTTTCCCCCACAAGTCCAAAGACATGCGGTACAGGTGAATTGGGTAGACTAAATTGTCCGTAGTGTTTGTGTGTGAATGGGTGTGTATGGATGTTTCCCAGAGATGGGTTGCAGCTGGAAGGGCATCCGCTGCGTAAAACATATGCTGGATAAGTTGGCGGTTCGTTCCGCTGTGGCGACCCCAGATTAATAAAGGGACTAAGCCGAAATGAAAATGAATGAATGAATAAATAAAAATATAGCTTGAGTGTAATGAATTTATATAATATATAAGTTTCATTCATTCATTCAATCATTCATTTTCTTTTCGGCTTAGTCCCTTTATTAATCTGGGGTCGCCACAGCGGAATGAACCACTAACTTATCCAGCATATGTTTTACACAGCGGATGCCCTTCCAGCTGCAACCCATCACTGGGAAACACCCATACACTTCCATTCACACACATACACTACGGACAATTTCGCTTACCCAATTCACCTATAGCGCATGTCTTTGGACTAGTGGGGGAAACCGGAGCACCCGGAGGAAACCCACACGAACACAGGGAGAACATGCAAACTCCACACAGAAATGCCAACTGACCCAGCCGAGGCTTGAACCAGTGACCTTCTTGCTGTGAGGCGAGAGCGCTACCCACTGCGCCACCGTGCTGCCCATATATGAGTTACATTTTTTTTATTGAATTACTATTAAATCAACTTTTTGATGATATTGTCATTTATTGAGATTCACCTGTATGCCATTTTATTCGCATATGCATTGACTTTTATTTTTTATAAGAAACAAAATATTAGACGTAAGTGAAGAAGCTGCTTTTGTGGTCAAACACCTTTAAATAGATAGTGCTAATATTTAGCTTACTCTCAGGCCATCAAAGATGTATGTGATTTTTTTTGTTCAGTAGACAAATGAATGTTTAGCTGAAACCATTGTTCCCTGAATTCAGTGGGTGCCATAACTTTGAGATTAAAATATATATGTATGCATACAAAACAATTAAAATGTGGCTTCCGACAAAGAACAAACTGAACATTCTTTGTAACTTTATTCTCTGTTATCCACAGCCTGGGCAAACATTTCTGAGCATGTGCACTTAAGTATATGCACTATGAGGGTCTCATCACATAATGATGTATTCCAGGGCAGGTCATCTCTCTAGTTGTGTCTGACTGCACCCTATCAAAGTCCCTTTCAAATAAAATATGTTCACTCAGTGGCCCTATTTGCAATGTCTCTAGGCATTTAATCCAAAATCAAGTCCTATCTAAATGAATAAGGGGATACTGAAATCTCAAAAACTGCTAGCTAAACTCAGTTAAATTGCATATTTCAAATTAACAACAAAGTCTGAAGTGACCTGTCCCATAACTAGTTTTTTTTCTTTTTTTACGTTCTAAATGTTATTGTAACATGTTATTTTCAGTTTTCTCCAGCTAGACTGGCAAGTATTTCACAACATCAATCTTGCTTATGGCTGTTTCAGTGGTAGCCAGAGGACACAGTTACAAAAGCTGGAATAATACAGACAAATCCTAGAGCAAAAACCAGAGGACGAAACTGAAAATAAACAATATCTGATGGAAGGGATGCAATGTCAAGTCACCAACGACTTGGATTGTTGTAATGAACAAGCAAATCTGTATAAATTCCTCTCCCAGAGCTATAAAGATTGACAATTAGATAGTAAAATCAGACTGGAAGGTGGAACTTGTGGCCCACTGTGGCACACAAAATACAGCAAATGAAATTCTATTAGTAACGCCTGAAAAAATGCTTATAAAAACATATAAACATCTCCATAGGTGTAATTTTTTGCAGTAGACTGATCAAATTCATGTCCATTCCCTTTTTTCTGATATAGTTCACCAAAATGCCATAAACTAGATAGAGATTAGTGAGCAAGTGAATACATTTGTACAGTTTCTCTGTGGTAAAACCCAGTGCCTCAGCTCATGTGTAGACTTGCACTCATGAATAAAGGGCCATGGGTATCAATTATGTTTTGCATGCCATTTTTTTTTTCTTTTTTTATCTCAAAGTGATGGCACCCACTGACATTCATTATATATATACCAGAGAACAATTACAGCCAAAAATAATTATTTACTGTTCTACTAAAGAGAAAAAGGCAACTACATCTTGGCAGGCCTAATAAAAAAATAAAGCTAGTTTTCATTTCTGGGTGCAGAATACTGTGTATTCTGGGTGAACAAATTCTGGGTGTATAAATATAATTCCTTTCTATATAGAATTTCCTTATTTAATGATGTAATATTTTTGCATGTACCATTAGCCTGCTTAATGTACTATCCACTGGAATATTGTCTTTGATGGTCTCTCTCTCTCTTTAGTGTCTTACATTTGCCACAAACACACACACATGGACATACCCACAATGACATACACACACCAGCGCTGGCAGATGTCTGGTTCTCCATGGGCTCATTATGACCCTGTCCACAATGGAGTTACTACCAATAAAATGTGGCATTTCGTCAAAATGCTGAAAGCAAAACCCATGTACAGGGGCTACTCATAATAGGTCTCCAAGGCTCTGATGCTGATGCTATAAGGAACCCCAAGACATGCTGGGCAGTGGATGAACCCAAAATTATAAACCCTTCAACTGTATTGATTGTTCCCTGAGGTCTTTTATGTGTACAGACGTTCGGTGGCAAGCCTTTATTTTGAATGCTTATTAGAAGTTATTAAACAGACAGATTTTTCCTTAGGCACTGGAGGCAGAAATTGTGACTACCAATAAATAATGTTTATGTCTCCACAAACTTTCACAGGTTGATTCCTTTTTACTGAAAATGGACCCTTGATGCTTCATAATCAACATTCACCTGGCATTTTTTTGGTTATAATTGAATCAGAACAAGCGAAAAGAAATTGCTGGGGGATTCATTATAAATTGATTAATTTATTTGCCATCTACACTCTGCATGTCTAAATAATCTAGATTTATTAAGATGAATTAATCTTTATTCTGTGCATTGCTGAGGAGTAAATGTCATGTTTTCAATTCCAACAAGCACAAAATAAGATGGTGACATCTCTCTTTGTGTCACGACACACAAGAGGTGTAATTCAAAACAAGGATTTATTAAACAAAGGCAAATAAGGAAGCTTAACTAAATTCATAGAGAGTTTGTAAACAAGGAAGTTCATTGCAGACACACAACACACGTTGAGGGAATGCAGGAAGACAAGGAACACTGTAAACACTGAAGCAGGAGAACCTCTGGAGGGATTCAAGGAGACGCTGAAGTAGGAGAAACACTGGAGAGGAATTGGGTGAATCTCAGGGTGTTATTTTCAGGACCGACAAAGGTGGAGTAAGCGGAGGTGCATTATATACTGTGTGTGTGTGTCTGTGCGCAGGTGATGACAATTAGTAATCCAGTGATTGTGAACGAGTATAAGTGAGTACACTCCAGCAACTGCCTGACATAACCCCCACCTCCAGGGGCGGCTCCTGATGCCCTAACATGACGCCGAGGTCTCTCACGACCTCAAGGGGCCGGTTGGTTTGGGTGGGCTCGATGGAAGTCAGCCAGCAGGTATTCGATCCGATTTCCCTGGTGTTGGGAATCCAGGATCTCCCTTACACAGTGTACACAAGATTGGGTTCAAGGACGTCGGGAGGAGGGAGCACCGAATCAGCTCCAGGGGGTTCTGTGGTGGGAGAGGAACAGGGTTTTGGCAATTATACGTGAAACATGGGGTGAAATTTGTACCTGGGTGGAAGTTGGAGCTGATACGTGCCTTCATTGATCTGCTTTCAGAATTCTGAAATGACCAATGTAGCGGGTACAACAGGGGACACAGGGTCGCAGATCTCGGGTCGATAACCAGACCTGGTCTCCAGGTTGGTAAAGGGGGCATTGGATCTCCAGGAAACTGCAAATCTCTTATTCCGTCTCACTGCTATCTGTATTTGGATTTGAGCTGAGTCCCACACTCTCTCACACACATGGAACCAGTAATCCACAGCTGGAACCTCCGACGGTTCCTCTGTCCACAGGAACAGGGGTAGCTAGTAATCAAGCATCAAGACTGACGATGAGGGCTGGAGGGATGATGTGTTCGGGTTTGGAAGGACTGTCAAGGACAGTAAAAAGGTCTTCAGCCTTGCCATTCTTGGAACCAGGTCTGTAAGTGATAGAGTAGATGAAACGGGTAAAGAACAGGGCCCATCTGGCCTGTCGTGGTTTAACCTCTTAGCTTCACGGAGATATTGTAGATTATTTTGATCTGTGATTACTGTAAATAGGTGTTTCGCTCCCTCCAGCCAATGCCGCCACTTCTCTAGAGCCAGCTTGATGGCAAGAAGCTCTCTGTTCCAGATGTCATATTTCTGCACCGCTAAGGACAACTTCTTAGAATAGAAAGTGCAATGGTGGAGACATGGAGGCTCACCAGACAGCCGAGATAATACAGCCCCTACCCCTGTGGTGGAGGCGTCCACTTTTCTTTAACTTCTCGAAGGCTTCATGGGCTGGTTGGTCCCAGACCAGGGACTTGGGCTTGCCGCGAAGGAGTGAGGTCACGGGAGCAGCAAGGGAACTGTAATTCTGAATAAATATTCGAAAGAATTTTGCAAAGTCGAGGAAACGTTGTAGTTCCTTCACAGTATTTAAATGTTTCCACTCACGTATGGTTTTGACCTTCCCGTGGTCCATCTGGATGCCATCAGCAGTGATGATATACCCAAGGAACTGCACGGAGACTCAGTGGAACTCACGCTTCTTAAGCTTTAAGAAAAGCTGATGTTGTTGGTGGCACTGGAGAACTTGAGTAACAAGGTGGTGGTGTTTGGCCAGATTCCAGGAATAAATGAGGATGTCATCTATGTAAATGATCACAAAGCGATGGAGAAACTTTCCAAAAAACCTCATACATAAATGTCTGGAAGATTGCGGGCGAGAAGGTTAGGCCATAGGGCATCATCCGGTACTCGTAGTGACCAGCCTTGCTGAAAATGCAAGCTCCATGCAGTTCCTTGAGGGTTGCTGGGAGCAGGGGAAATGAATACGGCTGGGGAATGAGCTGGGAGATTAAAGTCCAATAATCTATAAGGGGCCGGAGACCTGTGAGGTGGATGGTTGAATGAATCCCTGATAGAGCATCTCAGACACATAATCCTCCAACGCCTTGCGCTCCGGGATGGACATCCTTCCTTTTGGGAGCTTAGCCCCAGGCACCAGGTTGATAGCGCAGTCCCATGGCTGATGAGGTGGTATTCAGGTTGGACTTTTTGGTGGGAGTGGACTGCTGGGCTCTCTATGCTGGTGGCAGCCACGGGGAGAGACAAAGACAAGGAAACTGGGGGTTTTACAGGTATCATGCCGTTCTCCAAACAGTTGTTACTCCAAAGCAGAATTTTACTAATGTCCCACCTGATCTCAGGGGAATAATGTGTCAGCCATGGACGTCCCAGGATGATATCGACGGTGGATTCCTGCAGTACCAGAAACCTGATCTCCTCTTGGTGGAGACAGCCAATCTGAAGGGTTACCACGGTGGAGTGATATCTGATTTTCCCTAGTCCAAGTGGCTTTTCCTGGATGGTTTTAATGGAGTATTAGAGATGGTGACGAAGGCGAGGCAGTTGCAGTTGTTCGAGACATGACTGGGAGATGAAGTTGCCAGAAGATCCAGAGTCTAGGAGAGCTGAGACAGAGCAGTAAAAGTCTGGAGTGACCAATATGGAAGGTGTGAGTGTTAGTTGACACTTTGTCATGAACAGTACTCACCACTGGACGAGGGGTTTTTACTGGGCAGTGCCTGATGAAATGACCCGTCTTTCCGCAGTACAGGCACTCCCCACATGACATCCTCATTCATGACAGCCCATTCAGACTTGGAGAGGCGTGAGGAACCAATTTGCATGGGTTCTGGTACTGGAGGGCAGGCAGCATTGTGAGCAAGCTGGTGAGCAGTTTCAGGGGTGTGGCAGACAGCTAGGTGTTGTGCGATGCGGGTGGTATGCTGCAGGATAGTTTCCAGACTATATTGTCATATATCGCCATCGCTGATCTGACGTGAGGATTTAACCCTTGTCGATATGCGCAAATAAGCGCAGTTTTATTTCAACCACTAGCTGCCCCCAGAGTCCGGAATTGTAGGGTGTATTCAGAGATGGAGGAGTTACCCTGTCACAGTTTCAAGAGCTGGTCGAATGTTGAAAGAGCTCCAGTGGCCACACTGAAAACTTCAGAGAAGTGGTTAGTGAATTGTGAATAAGAGTTAGTTATGGCACTACTGGTGTTTCATGTCGCCTTGGCCCACAAGAGTGTTCTGTCAGACAAGAGAGAGATGAGAAAGCGTTCGGTGGGAAATTGGTCTGGAAGCATCTCAATATACAGATTGAGTAGGAATATACAGATTGCAGTAGGAAACTGCTACATTCAGCCGATTCACCAGAGTAACATTGCGGTAATGGCATGGGACTTACTAAGGCAGAGACAGTTGCTGGAGTTTGTAGTGTGGGCAGAAGTGAAGCTTTGAGTGCGTTGACTTTTGTTCAAACAAGTGGTAAATGCTTTACTGTTCCAACTTTTTTTAAATGTGTTGCAAGAACCAAAATTGGAATGTGTTTATTTTGGGAGGAAAAAAAAAACAATAAAAATCACGAATAATACATTAAATAATGTTTGTTGTATTGTGTGCAATGAAATACAAGTCAAAGTAAATTTTGAAATAACTACTTTTTTTTTTTTTTTTGCGTTTTCAATACTGCCTCAACATTTTTTTTTTCTGATTTGAGGTTGTACAAAGTGACTTGCTTGTGCTCAGAGAATTTAGTGCTAGAGTAAGAGTGCTAGAGTTTTTTTTAAGAGAGAGAGAGTAAGAGAGAGAGAGAGAAAGTGCTTCTACAGGTGGTTTGTCAAGCCTACTCAAATGTGTGAAGCACACTTTATAAATGCACAGTGTTTGTGTTGGTTTATATGTCAGTGAAATGACTGAGTTTGATTTCTACAGGTGGTTTGTTAAACCCACTCACCTGTACGAGGGAACACTCAGAATTTATAGTACTTTGGGTTGGTGTGTGGTGAGGTGGGGGAGAGAAGAGGGGTCTTTTTTATTTACTGGGGTTAAGGTGCTCTTGGAAAAGATATGTTTTTAGTTGTCATATGTAGGATACCAATGAATCCACAGTCTGTGATGGAATGGGAAGATCATTACACCAGCATGGAACATTGAATGAAAATAGAGACATGCAAAGCTGATCAGCAATTATAGGAAGCATTTGCTGTAATATTGCTGTATTATTGCTGTAATATTGCTGTATAATTGCTGTAATAGCCAATAAAGGTTTTCCTATTGATTATTGATAAGGTTATAAATAACTTTGGAAATGTCACTTTTTGTTCAAATGTAAATAAAAGCTGAGAAGTACTTTTTTTCCACAATAATGCCGCTTGTACATAATCGTATTACCTTTTGGGAGATCCCTGTGTCATTTCCGGTAAAAAAAAATCTTGCTGGTTGAATGAAAGTAACTAAGTCAGAATTTGCCAGGGATATGTATAATTTCAGGATTGACTGTATGTTAGATTCTTTACCAAACAAACTATTAAAACAGTTGTGCTCAGAAGTTGCACAGCCTGTTCTTAGCATTATAAATTAATTATTGATATTAGGATATGTGATCTAATGTTCAATAATAGTGTGAGTTTTATCTTTTGTTCATCTTTATTTTCTATTTGATGAACATTAATTAGATTGTTACCTTTGGATGGGTTTGGAAGTTTGGGGAACAGACACAGTCTCTATGTTATAATATTCAAGTGGCTCTATGTATTATCTGAGTTTAGTGAACTGTGGAGGCTAGCAGATGGTAGGTTTAGCCAGTCTGTCTACTCCCTGACCTGGACCCTAGGTAGTCAAGAGCCAACACTATGAATATAAGCCAAATTACTAGAGAGGAGAGCTGCCCTAGCCCAGGTGGGATGAATACCATCTCTCAACAGGTCAGGTCAGGTCTGCCCTAGAAACTTGGCCAAATGTCTACAAAACCTATGTTATTCAGTGGGCACCACTTAAACATCCAGCCATTAAGGGATGAGAGTCAGCTGTAGAACACCACGTTACATGGGCAGGGGACCAGAGTATATTACAGTGTCTGACATCATCTTTAATATTATTTTTAGTGATCTCTGACTAACGTAGTCAGACATCATTAGTGCCAACATGGATAATGATCTTACTGAACTTACTAAACGTAAGTGTAGATTTAGCCAGCACTTTTAATTTTGACAATGTCAGGTGCTCTGGCTGCCATGCTGTCATGGTGGATGGTGTCTCTATTTGCACATTCCATACTATGGAGAAAAATTGGCTCCTACAGCATCATCTTAGCACTCCAAACCGAACTGTCCTGCTGCCTGGATGCAACAACCTGAGGCAAACAATGTACAGTGCTTGCTGGTCTAGTCACATTCAAAACTTTATCTAGTGACCTAACACTCTTACTATGCTCAATTATAGTCTGGATGTGTATCTCTAATTCTGATATATTCTCTGTCGGCCTGACTATTTCCTTACATGTATTGCATCTAAAGCTCTCACTGCTGACAGAGAGAGATATACTAATCATGTGGCAGCCAGTGCATGTGAAAAGAACCGGAGATGTCATAGCTCACCATGAATTGCAGTAGATTCTGAGTTACCACTGGTATTTAGTTAACAGAGGCTAGCAAAGGTAAAAAAAAAAAATGATGGTACAATTTACAATGTAATAAAATGGGGCGCACACAAGGGGCAATGTGACAGCGCACGAGTAAGTAAATAAACTGTAAGATGCACTTAAGACAGGACAAAGGTGCAAGCCAAAAAAACAAACAGCAAAGTGAAAGCAGAAAATAAAGCAATAGGCATGAGCAAAAGGCTGTATAATACTTACAACTGTGAGCTGCGATGCAAACACACTGTGCTTCGCAGAAGATATTTAAAAATGAAAGAGATGGTAATTAATTTGATTAATGGAGTAAGACATTCTATACAGTTGACATAAAATTATAAACAGTTATATAGAACAGATAAAACAGCCTAAACACAGGTTAAAAACTAAAAACAGGTATGAACTGTAATCACACTGTGCTCATGGAAGATTACACAGCCGAGACTATACAGTCGATATGAGACTATGAATAATTATATAAGACAGAGAAAACAGGCCAAAGATGGGTTAAACACAGGCTAACAATACTTACAATTGTGTGCTGCTGAAAATATGTGATGCTATAAAAGATGTGATCAATCTCCAAAGTGCTATTCATAGGAACAAGAAATTTGCAGGTCCATGATGATTTGATGCTCCCCACTACCAACCTGAAGATAAAGTCTGTCCACCCTGCTACATAGCTCCTTTCTCTATACAGAGGCAGAATCAAAAACAAGAAACACTGACAAAGTCCAAGACATAAACAAACAATGAAGGTGAGTGAATGTGGTGCTTAAATAGTGTGTGCAATCTGTGATGATAACCTGCAGCTGTGTGTGAAAGAGTCCAGATTAGTAAACAGTTTCAGCTGTGACATGGAAAACATGATGGGAGGAGTAGTTCAGGTCAATGGTTGGTGGAGTGTTCATATAGATTGAGTGCCCTCAGTCTAGTGAGTCTGTTGGGTACTTTTAACAAAGTTTGCCTGGAACAGGTGCACTTGTAATTTATGCAAAAACATGCCAAGTGGTGCATAATAAGTGAAAGAACACCTATTGTGTGTTCACATCTGCACCATTAATGTTTCCGACACCAAATCAAAACCAAACTTGACAGAAGTGCCGAGACAGTACAGCATGCTGAGGACAAACCGCATGAACTCAAATGCAGGAGAAGATAAATACAAGAGAACACATGGCAAGAAATAAGTGCACATAGACAAGAAATAAGTGCACTACCCAACTCTAGCCAAGCACTACATTCTAGACTGGAAAGTACAAGTGTCTGCCACCAAAACAGGAATAAACAGGAACAATGTGACATCCTGACAGGCACAGTCTGATGTTCAGTTAATTATACATAACCTTAAAAGGCACAATTAAATATGCTTAATAACATTACATTTCAGCTTGATGTTTTTAGTTTGATCTCTTAGTTTGAGCATGAAATATTTATTTGTTGTTGCTATACAAATTTGCAATAGATACTGGATAAATGTCATGAGTCACAACCCGTGCTTTCCTATATGACACAACACCCAGGATTTGATAGAGTATGCTGTGATCCAAGGGTGTTACAATGCTGAACCAAAACACCAGTACACAGGAAGAATACAGAGAAGTACATGGTATTCAGTTCATATATTTTTGTTCTCTTGTTGTTGCCACTTATGTAACTTACTGTTTTTTAGGATCAGTCTTGAAAAATGAGAATGAAATGAAATGAGGTGTACTCACCCTTCTTATATTTTGGGAAGTTTCACCCTTTTACCCTTGACTGTTGCATGCTTCTCTATTTATTTGGTCAATTATATACCTTAGCTAGTTTCCCAGTGATGGGTTGCAGCTGGAAGGGCATCCGCTGCGTAAAACATATGCTGGATAAGTTGGCGGTTCATTCCTCTGTGGCGACCCCAGAATAATAAAGGGACTAAGCCAAAAAGAAAATGAATGAATGAATGAATATACCTTAGCTATCCTAATATGCAACAAATTAAGTAGTTGTTTATTAATAGTTCATACATTTGATGAACAGTAAAAGTTGCTATGCATCTGGCTAATTAAATGATTGTTGGTGAAAATTTGCTTTACATTCTGTGTACTAACAATAATTACTGTAACAATATGTTATGTTACTATAAGCATACTATCAGCTTATCTAAAATTAGTAATTGTAATTTTCAAATGAATGAAGTCATTCATGTTTTTATGAACCAACCAACTTGCACAACATTCCTAAGAAGGAAAACACAGCATTCTTAGGTGTGAACTTGAGAAGAAGGCTCCGAAAACCTTCAGTCAATGATGTCTGATTGTGGGGACTGATAATTGAAATGTCTTTTTTATTTTAGACAAACCTGAAGCTTCAGATGGCGAAATTCACATGCTTTGGTATCCAAACACATATTTTTAGCAATGTGTTAAAGGGAAAATTCATGCCAATGAATTGTAGATGTTACTAATGGGAGACTCTTTAATGAAGTTGATGTTCCAAATGCAAGTATTTATTAAAAGGATATTGAAAAGAGACAGTGTCGGAACAGGAGCAAATGGCAGTGACACAGTTAATCCAAAAGAGTAATTCACAAGTACACATTCCAAGAAAGTTGTCACAGGAGCAGTTTAGGGCTATTATTCTGATTAACTGAATTGAATAATAGTGTGATTTGTAACAGGTGATATCAACAGGTGATTGTAATTATGATTTGGTACAAAAGCAGCATCCAAGAAAGGTCTAGAACGTTGGGAGTAAAGATGGGCAGATGATCGCCAGCCTGCCAACAAATACGTGAGAAAAAGTATTGAAATGTTTAAAAACAATGTTCCTCAAAGAAAGATAGGAAGACATTTGGATATTTCACCTTCAACAGTACATAATGTAATTAAAAGATTTAAGGAATCTGGAGGAATTTCAGTGCGTAAAGGACAAAGGGAGCGAGCATAAGCTGAACTGCCATGATCTCCAATCCCTCAGACAGCACTGCATCAAGAATCGGCATTCATCTATAAGCAATATCACCACATGGGCTCAGGACTACTTTGGCAAACCTTTGTCAAGTACCACAATACGGAGTTACATCCACAAATAGCAGTTAAAACTGTACTGTGACAAAAGGAAGCCCTATGTTAACAGTATCCAGAAGTGCCATCGATTATTTCAGTTTTATTATTTATTATTTCATCGATTATTATTCTGGGCTCGGAGGCATCTGGGAAAAACAATCACACAGTGGAAACGTGTACTGTGGTCAGATGTATCAGTATTTCAGTTGTTTTAAGATTGTAAGGTATTTTATTCAGGTATTTTTTATAAGATGAAAAGGATCATCCAGACTGTTACCAGCAACAAGTCCAAAAGACAGGGTCTGTCAAGATATGGAGTTGTGCCCTTGGCAAAGGTAACTTGCACTTCTGTGACGGCACCATTGACGTTGAAATGTATATAGAGATTTTGGAGCACAATATGCTGCATTCTTTTCCAGGGAGACCCATGCATTTTTCAACAACAAGACATTACAAAGTCCTGGCTGCGGAGAAAGAGGATGTGGGTACTTGTCTTCAATAGAGAATGTGTGGCGCATTTTGAAGCACAAAATGCGACAACAAAGACCCCATACTATTGGCCACATTAAGACTTGTTTGCAGAAAGAATGGAACAATATTACACCTGGAACGCTACATCACTTGGTGTCTTTAGTCCCTAAATATCTTTTAAGTGTTGTGAAAAGGGATGGCAACATTACAAAGTGGTAAATATTTTACTGTTCTAGCTTTTTTGAAATGTGTTGC
This sequence comes from Danio choprae, assembly GCA_903798125.1. Taxonomy (NCBI): domain Eukaryota; kingdom Metazoa; phylum Chordata; class Actinopteri; order Cypriniformes; family Danionidae; genus Danio; species Danio choprae. Next base: position 1,977,823 of record CAIGQW010000473.1, on the reverse strand, counting down.
AAGTACCAATATTGGAATATGTGTTTATTTTAAAATAAAAAAATAAATAAATATCATGAGGAACACATTAAATAATGTTTGCTGTATTATCTGCAATGTAAATTTTGAAATTACTACTTTGTTTTTTTATTAGTGTTTTTCATAATCTCCCAACTTTTTCCTCATTTGGGGTTGTAATATTCTCAAGACTCCGGGTCATGTGTTTCAGGTGTGTGTGTATGTAGTGAGCACAAAGGATTGTGGAGGGTGTAGTTTGGGTGGCTTGGAAAAGATAATGAGTTGCGTGCTCTCTAGTGGGTCTTATGGGCACTCCAGTTTTACACGAGGTGATTATTAATTAGCAAATAATATAAATATTACAAACATAAACAGGTTACATTGTAACCCTGTGTCCTAACAACACGCTTCTTGACGAGATTTGCAATGATAAGCAGTTTAGCTGTTTGCACCAGACAAAACACGACAGAAATTTAAATACAGCCATTCAGAAGCACAGAATATATGTGCACTTACTGCACTCCAACAAAATGGTAAGGTTTATAACCTAATTAAAACTATGTGCTGCTGCTTTCAGTAGTATGGCAATAAATGTAATGTAAAATTGCATTCAAACTCACATTATTAGCATTTAACCCTGAATAAAGCACATGCGTACCTGAGGTGATCATTGTCAGTTTTCTGTTGTTCAGCTGCTGGAAATAGAAGCAATTTCTAAAATATAAATTTCAGGAGCTGGTTAGAACAAAAACTCCCTTTAATATGGTAAATATTCCTTCTATTACATGCCATTTCTTTTATTTATGGTTTTGTTCTGAGGGAAAAAATGCATGGAGTGGTGAGAGTAGCAGCAATGTAAACGCCAAAACAAAAGCATTTGCCAGATCCCCAACATAACCGTTGCAGCGCATATGTTAATTACATCAAAGTTTGATCCAATGTGATTGCTGGGGGAAGCATCACCCCAATGAGAAGTGACAAGTGTGTGAGAAACAAGAATGTTGCTGGAATAATGACAATATCTAGGGGAAAAGTACATTCTTAGTAGAGCAAGTCTAATACAACAAGCGTGTTATGATTATTAATTCAGTAGTAGGGAAGCCATGCACCCTGAATAATTTTGCTGCAGATGGCAAACAAAAACATCAAGACAAGTACATATGCACTACTTTTATTAAGACAAGGATAGAAAGGAGATTTTCACCAATTCTTAAAACATAGCTTTCTGAGCATCTAAAATAATGCACAGCATTACCCACATATATATATATACAACTGTTCTTTCTGGTTCTCGAATCAGCTTTGTCCAGGGAAATACCCTTCCTGGCTGTATTACTGAACTGGACAGCATTATCTAAACACTTTCCCCAAATATTTTCTTGTGGCTATACCTACTGGGTTAATCTAAAAAACAGAGGTTGAGCTATCGAATGGTCCAACCATGTACCCTTTTCAACTACTTCAGCTAATAAACTGTTGATTACTTAGGGTTATTTTAGTGCTTACTGAAGATTATTGTAGACAAAAGATTTTTAGGAAGAAATGTAAGACCAGCCAAAAATCTTTTAATGAGCCCCTATTATGTATTATAAAAGGTCAAATTTTGGCTTTGTGGATCTCCAACAACAGGCTGATATGCATGCAATAAAACACTTTCATTTTCTTATAATATGCATTTATTTTTACCTAATTATTCCAATGACCTAATTTTACCTAATTATTCCAAATGATCTGATTGGACCGATGACCCAGTCTGTTGTGATTTGTCGACTGCGTTCAGTGCAAGATGGAAAATAAAATGCCCACCATGGCTTATCAACAGTGCCTCATCCAGAGTACAGAGTATGTGTGAGCCCAATGCAGAGAATCATTAAAGCAATGAAATGAATCACCAGCATATTAGTATATTCTTAACCATAGCCTCAAGTGATAAAAACACACATTCAGTATTAATCGACACAGCGGCAAAAGTTGAAAGCTAGAGAAAACAAGAAGGAAACCATTTTAATCACACTTACAGGTTGTGATCCAGAGGACCTGGTCAGAAACTGGTCAAACTGTGTAACGAAAGTCACTGTCAAGGTCTGACAAAGTCCCAAACATTAATTGTCTTTGGTGCTGATCCTTTCTTTAATAACAAACAGCCAGCGAATCCTGCGTTGCAGGGTAGGTTATTATATTTATCATCAAAAAATTGACAGGTAGGCTACAAACACAGCACAAGGTTGGCTTTGCTGTGGTATTGTTGTGAAAATAAAATTTAAGCATTTATTTCCCCCAGCTGCATCTTTAGCCAGTAGTTAAACTTACAATTAGAGAATCTGCACACATTTTTATTGTAATTGAAACACATTGGAGTATAAATTGTGAGTTTAACCCAGGGGGTCAAAATCAGTTCCTGGAGAGCCACAGCTCTGCACAGTTTAGCTTTAGTCCTAATTAAGCACACCTGATCAAACTAAATGTGTGCTTCAGTCTTGTTTAAAACCTACAGGTAAGTGTGTTGAAGCAGGGTTGGAAATAAATTCTGCAGGGCTGCGGCCTTCCAAGAAGTTTGACAGCCCTGTTTTAACATGTACTTTAGCTTCAGATTTTGGCAAACTGCAAGTTGAATTATTGGATCTTGGGCATAATGAAGATGTATGCATGAATGAACCACACAAGGAGCCAGACAAGGTGAGATGGCAGATGAAATGTCTTATCAAATTCTTCTAAGGACCAATCCAGTCTTTGATTGAAACTTTGAATATACATGGCAAATGTCACGGAAAAAGGTTTATGGTACTCATAAAAAAGGGGGCTGCAAACACATAAATGCTGGCATCATGATTTGTAAGATTAAAGGTTCCAGCACAAGAGGTGGCAGAATCTCAATACTCATGTGTGTGTGGATTTCTCTCTCAGATCAGGAATGCTGTTTTTTTAAACATGCTGTGATGTCTAAGGGCTCTTTTTTTAACGATCTATGTGCATGTTTGCTATTTTTAGGGCAGGGTCTGTATACCCAGCACATGGCCTAAAATTGTTGTCCTTATTCTCTGAATGATTTAAGGGTGTGTTTTGGGCGCAACATGCATTAAACCAACCAGAGTCTCATCTCCCATCCCCTTAAAGATTCAGCTGCATCATGCTATGGCACATTTGCTATTTACAATGACAGATTTTGTAAGGAGAAAAAATCAAAGCTTCACTAGTAAGGAAACGGTTAAAGACCATCTGCTTGAGGTTAAAGACCATCTACAGAACAAGCCTACAAGACCTCTTCATTTGACAGTGATTTGGGAAATGGTGATAGAAACACTTCACTCTAGACATTTATTAAATTCTATTTAACTTCATAATTTCATTTATTAAGCACAAAGTTTGTATCAAACCTATTTCTAAATTCAGTTCTAATTTCCAGCAAATTAATAAATTATGTGTGGTCAAAAAACTGTAAGTTATATCCAAACACACTTCCTATTCTTATGCCTCTGTATAGTGATCTAAAACCCGACATGTGGACAAGGGCTTCCTATAATTGCTGGTCAGACTTTGCATGTCTCCAGTGGTATTTTTGCCCATTCATCTTTAGTGATGAGCTCCAACTCTTTCACGTTGGAGGGTCTCCTTGCTCTGATCTTTATCTCCCTCCACAGATTCTTGTCGTGGACCTTGTTAAGTTTTTTTCTTTCTGTGCCCTGCTCTCATCTGTTAGTCCTTGTGATTAGCGCTCGTGTGGTGGGCTTACAGAATCCTCCAGCCTTCTTCTCCCTCTGTGCTTAGCAGGTGGCTTTTTTTTTTAGGATTCAGTTCTGTGTTTGTCTTCAATTCTGTTTTAAGAACGGCAGACTGCCTATTTTTGACTTTGTTTGATACAATAAACTCTGTTAACCTGCCTTTTTGTCCAGTGTTCTGTACATAACTGACCAATAACATGGATTTGGTGAGGGAAGCCCCATACGCTCCGTGGTTGAGCACCAGGGTGCGATGCTCGGTCACCATGAAGAGGAGCTTTCTGCTGCCAAATACGCTGTGGAGAATCTTTCAGCGCAGGTAACGAAACTCACCAACCAGTTGCATAAACTCCACCCGTGGGCCCCGTCGAGTGCTGAGAGCTTGCACTACCCTGAACCCCACATCAACAACCCTCCATGTTATGGGTGTCAGCCCACTAAGTGTCGGTCCTTTTTGACGCAGTGCGAGGTGGTTTTCTCGCTCCAGCCATCTGCCTATGTCACCGATTGCTCCCAAGTCACCTTTGTCCTCTCCCTCCTCACCGGTCGGGCAAGGGACTGGGGAGCTGCCGTTTGGGAGTCAGAGTCAGAGTGCTGCTTACGTTATGCTTTGTTTAGGGAGTAGATGTTGAAGGTCTTTGATAGATCCGCCCTTGGAAGAGAGGCTTCATGTAAGCTCACGGCGTTTCGACACGGTGGAAGGTCAGCAGCTGATTCGCTATTTAGTTCTGTGCGCTGGCTGCTACCAGCGGGTGAAACGAGGGTGTATAGTTAGCAGAATGTTGGACAAAAGTGAAGGTTAACAGAGTTTATTGTATCAAACAAAGTTAAAAATAGGCGAACGCAGAACTGGAGCAGAACATAGCCTTTCCAGTCGATCAAATACTAAAAACCACATCCATGGTGACAGGACGCTAAAATCCTTTCAACCCTAAAATCAGAAATTTTGTCAACCAGAATAGGAGCGGTAGTGGGGGGGGGGGTGGTAGGGTGCACGTATGGCAGGCTTAATGCAAGAAACATGAAACACCGGATGGGCGCGCAATAAAGAGTGAGTTAAACAAAGTTGCACCGCAGCAAGGACCTTGATAATATTAAAAGGACCAATAAACTTGGGAGCTAGTTTACGAGATTGAGCCTGGAGGGGTAGGTGACAAGTGGATAACCAGACTTTCTGACTCCGAATGTACCTTGGGGTTCTGGCGCGACAATGGTTGGCGCTGCGACGAGTGATCTCACGAAACTTCAGTAATATGGAGCTTACAGCTCTCCAAGTGTGTTAGCATGACTTGATATAGGCCTGAACCGACAGAACAGATGCTTCTACTTCCTGAGAAGAAAACCAAGGGGGTTGGTAGCCTAGTCAACAATCGAAAGGGGAAAGCTCTGTTGATGACGTAGGAGTAGAGTTATAACCGTATTCAGCCTACCCCAACAGCTCCAGGAAGAAGAATTTCATGTTGCTAAAGTGCAAAAAATGATGGCAGAGAATTTGATTGACGCATTCAGCTTGCCCGTTAGTTTGTGGGTGGAAACCTAATGACAGACTGGCAGTAGCCCCTATCTGTTGACAGAATTCCTTCCAGAAACAAGAGGTGAATTGAGGACCCCTGTGATCGACTACAATAAGAATAACGGTTTTCTCCAGGCCCAAAAATCTTTGAAGCGCCATGCATGTCTTAGGGAAGGGCCACTCTGTAACGGCCTGCACCTTGGCAGGATCCATGCTAATTCCATCAGCTGAAACAATATAGCCAAGAAAGGGTGACAGAGTCAGCATGGAGCACACACTTTTCTGCTGTAACGAAAAGCCGATTTTGTAATAGACGCTGAAGTACATGGTGAACACGTTGGACATGGGTCTCAAGAGAGAGTGAAAAAAATAAGTATATCATCTAGAGAGACAAAAACAGAGATATTGAGCATGTCTCTAAGAACGTCATTCGCCTGGAATACGGATGGTGCATTTTGCAGACTGAAGGGAAGAACCCGGTATTCAAAGTAGCCGAGTGGGGTATTAAAGGTGATCTTCCATTCGTCACCCTCCTTGATGCTCATTAAATGATACATGTTATGGAGATATTTTGGAATGCAAAATTTGGTAAAAACCATTGCTCCTCGAAGGCTGATGACATGAGTGGTAGAGGATAGCGGTTTTTAACTGTTATGTTGTTCAGCCCACGATAATCTATACACAGACAGAACGGGCCGTCCTTCTTATAACAAAGAAACCGGCTGGCGAGGTGGAGTGAACAATGGTACTGGCTGCGAGCGACTCGGAGAGATATTGCTGGAGTGTTTCGCGCTCTGGTTTAGATAGAGAATACAATCTCCCATCAGGGGGAATACTACCTGGAATGAGATCAATGCTATAGTCACACGGCCGATGGGGAGGAAGAGAAGCAGCCTGGGACCAACTGAAGACCGCTCGCAGATTGTGGTACTTCTCCGGAATGCCAAATAAATCCCCAGGTTCATGCTGAAACACAGAAACAGAAGACACAGCAGGGACAGTGATGACAAGACATTTACCATAACAGGTAAGACTCCAGGACATAACGGTCCCATCGGACCAGACAATATGGGGATTATGCTTGGAAAGCCAGGGATGACCGGGGACTAACGGGAAAAGAACTAAATTAAACACATCAAATCAAATTGTCTCTTGATGATTTCCAGAGACGGTGAGACTCACAGGTATACTGATACATCGAACCTGGTGAAGAGGCTGCCTGTTGAGGGTGAAAATCTGAGGTGGATTGTCCATATCTATGCAAGGAATGTCATAAGGTAATGCCCACGCCTTTTTGATGAAATTTCCTTCGGCCCCAGAGTCAATGAAAGCCTCGTAGGCAGTAGGGGTGTCACCATGGCGCAGGAGTGCAGGAAGAGTGGTATGCCGCATTGAAGTGGGGGAAAATGAAATAGCGCTTGCCAGTAAACCGAGGAGTAAGCTTGCTCTTTTACAGAGCACTTAGCTGTTGGGGTAGGCTGAATACGATTATAACTCTACTCCTATGTCATCGACAGAGCTTTCCCCTTTCCATTGTTGAAAACCCCCTTGGTTTTCTTCTCAGGAAGCCAAAGCATCTGTTCTGTCGGTTCAGGCCTATATCAAGTCATGCTAACGCACTTGGAGAGCTGTAAGCTCCACATTACTAAAGTTTTGTGAGATCACTTGTCGCAGTGCTAACCACTGTCGCGCCAGAGCCCCAAGGTACATTCGCAGTCAGAAAGTTTGGTTATCTACTTCTCACCTACCCCTCCAGTCTCAATCTTGTAAACTAGCTCCCACGTTTATTGGTCCTTTTACTATTATCAAGGTCCTTAATCTTGCTGCGGTGCAACTTTGTTTAACTCACTCTATATTGCGCGTCCATCCGGTGTTTCCTGTTTCTTGCATTAAGCCTGTCATACGTGCACCCTACCACCCCCCCTCCACCACCGCTCCTATTCTGGTTGACAAAATTTCTGCTTTTAGGGTTAAAAGGATTTTAGCGTCCTGTCACCATGGACGTGGTTTTCAGTATTTGATCGACTTGGAAGGCTATGTTCTGCTCCAGTTCTGCGTTCGACTTTTTAGTGTTTTTTGAATGGCAGATTGCCTATTTTTAACTTTGTTTGATACAATAAACTCTGTAAACCTTCCTTTTTGTCCAACATTCTGTCCATAACAATTCTCAATTGGATTTAAGTCAGGACTGGATTTAAGTCTGGGCCACTGCCAAACCTTAATGTTTTTCTCTGGTAACCATTTCTTCACCACTTTTGCTGAGTGTTTAGGATTGTTGTCATGCTGAAATGTCCACTGGTGCCCAAGGCCAAGATTCTCTGCAGACTGACTGACGTTGAGATTCATCAGGATGGCCTTGGAGGTGATCCTTGGATTCTTTTTTTTACCTCTCTCACTATCCTCCTGGCCAGCACGGGTGTAACTTTTGACTTCTTACCATGTTCGCTGTGATTTTTCACAGTGCAGAACATCTTGTATATTTAATAATACTTTGCACTGTAGCCACTGGAACTTCAAAACATTTAGATATGCTCTTTAAGCCCTTTCCTGACAGCCACAATGCACAGCTGCAGGTCTTCACTGAGCTCCTTTGTCTTAGCCATGACTGTCCACAAACCAACAGCAAAAAGCTTCTGTTTTTCACCTGTTGAGTTGACTAAAACAGCTTCTAATTACCCTGATTCACTGGGAACAGCTGACTTAATCAACTCAACAGGTGAAAAACAGAAGCTTTTTGCTGTTAAGTTAAGAAATATATATGTATTTGTATTTAAGGCCTCACGGTGGCGCAGTGGATAGCACGTTCGCCTCACAGCAAGAAGGTCGCTGGTTCGAGCCTCGGCTGGGTCAGTTGGCGTTTCTGTGTGGAGTTTGCATGTTCTCCCCGTGTTGGTGTGGGTTTCCTCCGGGTGCTCCGGTTTCCCCCACAAGTCCAAAGACATGCGGTATAGGTGAAT
>CAIGQW010000473.1:1893600-1912828 GCA_903798125.1 Danio choprae | reverse complement strand
TTTTTCCTGCCGTGTTCAGTGTTAATTTATCCCACCTGTGTTCATCCATGTGTCTCATCAGTTTAATCATCTCCCCTTGTATTTATACCCTTCTGTCTGTGTCCCTCGTTGTCCGGTATTGTATTGTTGCTACGTAGATGTCCTGTCTCATCCAGTGCTTGTATCCCCTCAGTGTTTTGTTAATAAATCCGTCTTCTTGTTAATCTCGTGTTCCTGTTCCGTCATGTCCAGCATCGAGTGTTACAGTAATAAGTAAGGGATAAAGTACATCTTTATTCTGCGAAACAGCCACCTGGCTGAATGTACTTTATCTCACTTATTACATGTGTTATTATTGTGCTACTTGCCACAAAATGTAAAAATTACACATTAAACATTGTTCTGAGCTGCAACAGTTTATTAATGCTTTAGTTATAGGCAAATCTGACAGAAGGGAAAATGGATTAATGGAGCATACACTAACCTACGTATTTTTCTGTCACAAGATGGCGCGAACCTCTGGGGGCAGTTATATAAGACGGACGGGTTTATTCTACAAAAACCCAGATACCACTTTTTGAATGTATACTTGCCACAAAACATAAAACTAGACACAAAACATTTTTCTGATCTGTAATAGTTTATTAATTCTTTAATTATGGCAAAGCTGACAGAAATGAAAATGAATTAATGGAGCTGATGGAGCATACACTAAGTCAGACAAGCATATACAATAAATGGATGTGAAAGTATACACTGATGGTCAAGATGATTCACAGGATGAGCCTGTGTTATTTAGCGGTTGTTATCTCGGAATAACATACTTTGGAATATTGCGACTGACCAATCAAAATCAGGTGTTACAGATAGCTTTGTAATAACTAATGATACTAACAAAACCTTATTGAAAAGTGCTACTATGTTGTATGTGACAGGAAAGACGTTCCTGATGACAATACTGTTGCAAACATATTCCTGGAATCTGCAAGAGATAACCAACATTGTGATGAGCAGTGGGCTGCCACTTCATCAACAAATTCTAGAGAACCTGGCAGAACCATCTCAATGCACATATCTAAAGACATGGTGGGGGAAAGCTCTCACATGCAGCTGATATTTGTTGAGGGTATGTCAAACTGCAAAAAGACTCATATTTTAAATAATATTTTTTTGGCATTAGTTTAAAAATATATTTTTGTGTCTCCAGGAATGACACTTGATGAGATTAGTGTGTTATCACGGGATTACAAAAATCTGGTTCCTGTGACATCAGAGAACAGCAAGATGACCCAGATGGATCTCACAGCTCCATTCCTGTTCTCTGGAGAAAAAAGATATTATGGGTAAGAGCACAAGTCCACCAGTTTCATTTGAATTTCCCTTGGTATTCACTATGTAAATCGTATAAAAACCCTAGGGAAGGGTTATGTTCATGTCTATATTTAGTTAAATGAATATTTATGTGCATGTCTCAGGTGTAAACAGTGCTCTCGGAACACAATTGAAAACCCTGTGTTTACTGGAGTGGAGGCCTGGGATGAACAAGCAGTTGCTGCAGGTACTTACTCAGCAATATTACATTACTGTTGTTCTTTTGGGAGTGATTAGGCTTTTTTTATTCTGTGATGTTTAAAATAAATGTAAGGGCATTTTCAAACCTGTAGATGTGAGTACAACAATCATCTTGTTTGTTCAGAGTGCAACTGTTTGCATTTTTCTGCATTATTCATCAAGATTATTTATTTGTGTGTGTGTGTGTGTCATTGTATGTTTGTGTGTGTGTGTGTGTGTGTGTGTGTGTGTGTGTGTGTTATTAGTGCTTTCAATTTAACAAGTTAATTTAACTATTTTTGAAAGTAATAATAATAATGCACCCACTCCACCCCCAGACCTGTGTAGATAAGACAGCTAATTGGTGACTAACACAATGCAAGGAACTCTTAAGGCATGAATGTAGTTACAGTATATACACCTATTTCAAGATACTGGGGCAAAAATGCCTATACGTATGAGCGAAATGGCATGAGTGCAAATTAAGGATACACTAAAATATAAATATGGACTGAATACGAGAATTCTGGATGCACTTTGCTGAAAACGAAACCAAAAATGCATTGTAATAGTTATATGTTATTTTATTAAATTATTTCAATTATTTTTTACATTTAAAGACTTTTTAAATTTAACTAAATAACTTAAATTATACTGATAAAAAAAAAATGAATAAAGCAAAAGGCTCACAGAGAGACAGAGTTGCCATGACAGCACAGTAGCACTATTGTGAGCAGCAGGAACAAGTATACTGTATAAAAATGTCCTCTCTGCACAATATTTGAGTGGACTTTGCTCTTCTGGTGAGCATGTGCGGTAAATACATGGATATCTATACAGCAGCAAAATGTTTTTGTGCGATGAAAGCAATTTATATGAATGTTTCATATTGCAACAGCTTTGTTTTGTGATATATGATGTGATATCATTTTTTCAAATGAAAAATAGTGCCTATAAAGACACAGAAGAGCTTTTGTGCATGTTAATCTACATATTAATACATATATTTAAGGGATAGTTCACCCCAAAATGATTTAATTGACTGCCATAAAAATTGTATAATATTTATAATACAATTACAGGGGCAAATAGCAGGACAGCATTTTTTGCTTTAAACAGTTACAAAACATTTTAAATTAAATGTCACTCCTTGGATTTCAACTGCGATAATAAATGTGCTCAGAGAATCAGACAGTACTGCTTTTTATATTTCCCAATACTGAATTATTATACTGTTTGGGTTGTTGGGTTGACTTTGTTTAGTCAATCTTGGACAGTTTGTTTGGTGTAGATATGATCATGATTGCTGTATTCCTATATATAAACAAATAAAACTAGGGGGGGGGGAAACGCACCAGAAACAAGTTATCTAAACTAGCTAGGTGTGAAAATGCTCTTCGATTAAGTGTATTTCTCTAATCTAACTTTAGTTCTGTCGAAACAATAACAGATTTTTACATTTAACAACTGTTGAATTTATTCATTTTTTCTGTACAGCACAAGATGGCCAATTTTTACACAACAAAATGCATACTACTATTAAAATGTGTCAGTAAACTGCCTAAATTATTAATTTATTTCTGCATTCTTTACGGGATAGTTCACCCAAAAATGAAAATCATGTCATAGTTTACTCACCCTTTACTTATTCCATACCTTTTTTGTTCTTTTTAACCTAAAAGGAGATGGATATATTAAAAAATGTTGGGAACCTATATCCATTGACTTCCATTGTATTTGTTTTTCTTACTATGAAAGTCAGTGGTTACAGGTTTCCAACATTCTTTAATATCTTATTTTGTGTTCAACAGAACAAAAAAAAAAAAAAAAGAACTCAAACTGGTAACTTTGCTAAAACAAGTAAAGAATGAGTAAATTATGGCAGAATTTTCATTTTGGGATGAACTCTACCTTAAATGTATACATTTTAAAATGCATTAAATGATATTGTAATAACATTTCACAATATAAAAATAAAGTCTCGATATTGCCAGCTGAATTTGTTATGCTTTTTTTATAATGTGTCTACAAGTGTGTATTTAGTGAGCCCTGAACAACGGCTGTGTTTTCATTTCAAATATTTTGAATGTCTCATGTGTTATAGTTGTCTTAAAAATGATTTAGACAATTCATCCAAACATAAAAATTTACAAATGTAAATATTTAAGCTGCTCACCTGTGTCTCTGTCACACAGTTCTGGGAGTTCAGGTGATGCAGTACAGATTTTTAATCCAGTTTGAACTGGATGACGGGACTGATACAATAGAGGCTTTGCTGTGGGAGGACGCTGTGAGTATAAATGTTATATCAATGTCATTAATTAAAGATCTGGAATAAATATAAGATGTTCATGTCATATATATTTCATTACAGCAAAGGATTTGTTTTCAGTATGTAATTAAATGACTGCAAATGTTTTAAATATTATTGCTAAAAATAGCTATTTTAAGTTGTTTTGAGGTTTTTAACTTGTTCAATAATGTAGTATTTCATTTTTTTAATCTCTAGTCTTTATTTTCAGTCTCTGAAAAGACTAAAATGCTGTCTGATCTAGGTGATCACCTGTTTTTGTCTTTTCAGGAGAGGTTCTTCCATATTTCTGCTGTAGACGCTTCAGGTAGTCAAGATTTGCAGGACCAGATTCAGACAATCATGGACACAATTCAAGCACCAGAAAGCAGTTTGGGTAAAGATGTCATTTCCTATGAAAATGTTCAAATCTTCTAATTTTTTTATATTTACATTTAATATTTACAGTAAGACAATGTATATTTTTCTTTACTGTCTTTGTAGAGGAGCATCCACGGATGGATTTTTGCCTCTCTGTTTACACTGTAAAGGACAATGGCAGATGTAAAGTTTGTTACCAGATCACAAACACAGAATTTGTCGAACAATAGAGAAGTTATGGATGATTTAATAAAAAAAAAAATAATAATTGAATACTGCATGTACAAGAAACAAAATAAATTGAGTTTGTTTTTTTCGCATGGAATGTTTGTGTTAATTGTATATAATTTTCTTATGGCGAAACCATCCATAGATTTTTAAATAAAGTGTTTGTTTTTTATATAATACATCTGCTTGTTTCTCTCTTTTTTTTTTACACAATTCCTACTTGTATTCAGTTTTCATCTTTTTTCTTGATGATTATGTTATTTAACATTATGAGAATTAAGTTCTATAAAGACAATATAGCTAGAAAATTATTATTCTTCCTGAACCCATGTGTGGAAATATTTAACCTTTTGTAATGCATCTGAATACTATTTTCTCATTTGAATAGTTATTTCTTTAATGCCATAACTAATTTAGTGACAAATATTTTTTTCACCTAAAACATTTATGCTATTAGATTTTAAATAATACTTTAACCACAACAAAAACTTAAGCACATAATAGTTTGGGTCTTTATTGATGAGAAATTTGGAACCTAAATACCTGTTTGTAACAAAACGCCAAACATTTTTACACTGTTTTAACTTAAAAGATTATTTAAAAATGCATAATTGTGAAATGTAATAGGTGATCCATACATACCCTGACATAACAGATGATTATATCAGTTATTATATATATTATTGTTTTTTAATTAAAACTAATTTTTTATCATTATTTTTTCACACATTTTATGTAGCCTATCTTGTCCGGTCCAAAGCGCACCCGAATGCGTAATAAGGGTAAAGCAATCTGAAGCCAAACTCATAAGCACTGAACACATGAAAACAATGTTGATTAGGTCCAATAGGTGGCGCTTTCACTAGTGTATCTGTTAACACAGCGCCTCCCTGACAGAGCTTCATGCTACAGAGCTCCACCAGGAGCCCATGAACGGCGCTCAAGGACTTTAACTTTATCGAGATGCTGGATGCTCTTGGGCTTGGTATCTATACTTTTCATTTTGTACGAAACGCATGGATATATATATATCTTAAGTTTAACTTAAGCGCTTTGAAATGTTTTGAATAGTTTGGTTGAACGCCAGTTTTTATAAGTATTGGAACAATTTTACTACTGGGATTTTAAAATGGAAACTAGAGATTTTAATTTAAACGAGAGACCAGAAAGTGGGGCGAAGCTTGACGTTTCTTCTACAGCTTTGCCTTAACGCTACTGGATTTATCGGTTTTGGATATACAAACAGGAAAGCGCAATGGAAATAACATTTTTGACTGTATTTTGTTTGCTCAGTTGTTGTGAACTCCCAATAGTTCTCACGCGTAGTAATAACACGACCGATTTATCGATTTCATCCTATAAAGTGGGTGAAATCAAGACATACAGCCATGAACAACGTGGAACTTTAAATAAAATAAGTTATATAAGAGATAAACCGCCTACAGGTGTGCTTTCATCGACCAGGACGGACGGTGGCAGCGATGATACAGCGATGACAGCATCTCCCAGACATGAAAACGTTTATGAAATGGACAGGATTGGCAAAACAAAGTCATTTTTGCGAGAAATGCACAAGGAAAACCGCGTAAAACGAGGTTATCAAACAGAAAAGTCGACAGTACGAAACGAGCCCATTATGAATCGATCCACCGAATCGCCAGAGTATGAACTTGGGCGCGTGGAGTCGTTGCCGAAGCCTGTAGCGCAGGTTCAGCCTACCGACTTTCCTCCTGATTTCACGCCTATTCCCGAATGGGGAACCTCACCTTTGGAAGAGTATGAGGAAGTCACTGCGTTCATCCCCCGTAATACACGACCAAGAACACCAGGGGTGAAAAACCCTTTTTACCCCGTGACAGGTGAATCGTACGGTGCATATGCTGTTATGTGCATCTCCATCTTCTTTTTCACTGTGGGGATTGTTGGGAATATAGCAATCATGTGCATAGTGTGCCACAATTACTACATGAGAAGCATCTCAAACTCCTTGCTGGCCAACCTCGCCTTGTGGGATTTTGTCATCCTCTTTTTCTGCTTGCCACTTGTTGTATTCCATGAACTCACTAAGGATTGGCTCCTTGGAGAATTCTCCTGTAAGATTATTCCCTATATTGAGGTAAAAACATATTTGGTTAAGAAAAATGTGATTGGTCACTTTTGATGGTTTATTGACATGCAGTTTTGTTACTAATGTGTAAAATACATGGCATTCATTTTTGATAATGTATGTATTTATGACGGGTTTTTTTGGTACAAAAAAACAATTTACACAGCAGGAAACCATATTGGAAATCTGCACCTAATTTTTCTATTTTTATTTATTATTATTATTATTATTATTATTATTATTATTATTATTATTATTGGAACTGTTCTGGACAGTTGTTCAGTTGTTGAACTAAAAGAGAAACTGGCTGTAAAAGATCACATGGTTGGCAATGACTATATTATGTAATAATAATACTTTTTAAATGCATTATTAATTTCATTTAAGCTTCTGAGTTGACATTGCACAGTTTAATATAATAACAATTTTGACTTACATTTGCATCATCAATTTAACTTTTTTATTCAGATCTTTGATCAAAGCAGTCTCTCTGCATACGGGAAATTCTCAACCAATAACTCTCATGACTGCTTTCATATAAGATATAGATCTATAATGTGTTTTTTTTTCTCGCAACACTTTCAAGTTGACACATTTCAAATCTGATTTGTTGCCAGTTTAACAATGGATGCTGTTCACACATTTTCTATATTAACAAAAAAGCTTTTAAGTTAGGAAATGATCTGCAGATGACTGCAGAGAATTGAGTGCAGATGTTATACAGTATAGCTTATGTGTACTGTAGATCAGGGCGGACATCTTAGCCACGTTTTTTTTTTTTCCCCTCTTCAGTAGGGGGAGTGTCTCCTCAGCAGACACAAAGAGACAGTGGTATTGCCCTGGGGCAGCGTTCAGATTGTATCATATGTTTTTTTTTAAATTGACCTGATTGGTGCCATAGCTGCGGTTTTAATCTCTTGACAGACTGCAGATCAGCAGCGCCTACACCCTTAATTCAGAAACCTTCTTACTTGATCATAATGTTTCAGTCTTACAATACAATCTATGACCCTAAATAAAAGGCTGGGGTGTTGATGCAGAATCTAGCAGGATTGAATTTCCTTGTTCCATGGGCTCTAGGGTTTAATACAATTCTCAGTTGACAGCATGTGTGTCAGTGCCTCACTGTATCCCAGATTATTTTGAAGAACCTGAAATTAATTAGTAATCAACTTTATGCAGGAAGTGACTTTATTTAATTTTACATTTTTATTAAAACCACAATATTATTTTAAAGAAATAGTCACTCAAAAAAGTTGAATCATTCACTCACACTTGATTTGTTCCAAACTTCTTTTTTTTTCTGTTGAAAACAAAAGAAGATATTTTGAAGGATGTTGAAAACCTGTAACCATTGACTTCTTTAGTAGGAAAAATAATAAATAATAGTTCTTCCACATGGCAGTGTGGTGGCGCAGTGGGTAGCACTGTCGCCTCACAGCAAGAAGGTCGCTGGTTCGAGCCTTGGCTGGGTCAGTTGGCATTTCTGTGTGGAGTTTGCATGTTCTCCCCGTGTTGGCGTGGGTTTCCTCCGGATGCTCTGGTTTCCCCCACAAGTCCAAAGACATGCACTATAGGTGAATTGGGTAAGATAAATTGTCCATGGTGTATGTGAATGAGAGTGTATGGGTGTTTCTCAGTGATGGGTTGCAGCTAGAAGGGCATCCGCTGCGTGAAACATATGCTGGATAAGTTGGAGGTTCATTCCGCTGTGGCAACCCCTGATTAATAAAGGGGCTAAGCCAAAGAGAAAATAAATTAGTTCTTCCACATTTACTCACCCTTGACTTGTTCCAAACCTTTTTTGTTGTTGTTGTTGTTCAGTTGAACACAAAATATGATATTTTGAAGATTGTTGGAACCTGTAAATATTGACTTGGAAAAACAAATACTATGGAAGTCAAGGGTTACAGGTTTCCAGCATTTTTCAATACATATTCTTTTGTGTTCAGCAGAACAAAAAACTCAAATTGGAATTGGAATAAATCAAAGGTGAGTAAATGATGGCAGATTTTTTGGTGAACTATCCCTTAAAACATCAACACTACATTTACTTGGGCCCGAATAATGCACAGTAATCACAACTAGACTAGTAGCCAATGTTCATCAGAATTACTTGGCCAAATTTGATTTTCAAACTTTTTCTGATATATCAATAGTACTTCTGATATAAGCACTAGACTACAATCTCAAACTTGAGATTTTACACACATGCGTGGAATAAGCCATTGTTTAATCATTAGTGTCAAATATAACCCAAAAAATATTTTCACTTACAGTTTGTTTGCATAGTGGTGCAGGACAAGGTTGCTTTAGACATTTATTCACAGATGCCTTGTTTTATCTACTGGTAAGTGTATTTCTGTCACTTGACAAATAAAAGCAGTGCAGCACAAAGCTTCATGTGCTTGTCATCCACCAAAATAGATCAATATTAGCTGACTTTTAAAACAAAGAAATGAGAATGGTTGTACTGTATGTGCATATCAAAACTGCAGTGAACTCTGTATATTATAATCTATGTTTGAATTAATTGTCAATTGCAAAAAAAAGGCTCTATAGGTGCATCAGAAATCACATACTTATTCACTATCCTATGACATTCATATTGAAAAAGAAAAAGTGCACTTTAAATACTCAGATGATGCGCTTATTCAATAGAAAAAATGTGTAATGTTGAACACTTCATGCACTCAATGGGTGTAGATGTGCTCATGTAGCAGAAGGGGAGGAGCTATCAGATGCTGAGGTTGGAATACATTATTTATTTTGGATTGTGCAAGCAATATTCTCCAACGTAAGTGATTATGCCGCCTCATGATGGTGAATGCTTTTGTACTTATGACAGGTACTTTTGGGTAGTTTGCTCTTTTATTTTACTAATTTAGCAACCAAAAATGAAAATGTTTTGAATTTCCGTTTAGTAAAAAAAAAAAGAAAGTAGTGTTCCATTTGGGATGATACCAAATTTATACACTACATGGTTGAGTGTATTAAGTGCATTGTGTATAGTGTGTCATTTGTGATGCAATTGACATGTCAGTGGAAGGATTTTTTAAAACTTGATTTGTTACCTTTACCTTGCAGGTGGCATCAATGGGAGTAACTACCTTTACTCTTTGTGCTTTGTGCATTGACCGTTTCCGTGCTGCGAGTAATGTCCAGATGTACTATGAGATGATTGAAAACTGTACATCCACCACAGCCAAGCTAACCGTGATCTGGCTTGGTGCTTTGCTCCTCGCCCTTCCCGAGCTCCTCATCCGGCAGTTGGTTAAAGAAGTGAGCGAGCCTCCAGAGGTGACGCCTTGCGAACATTGTGTGGTCCGAATCTCCACGGCTCTCCCAGACACTCTTTATGTTCTCGGACTCACATATAATAGTGCTCGTCTATGGTGGTACTTTGGCTGCTACTTCTGCCTTCCCACCCTCTTCACCATCATCAGCTCAGTGGTGACCGCACGTAAGATCCGCAAGGCCGAGCGTGCTAGTGTTCGGGGCAACCGCAAACAGATCCAACTTGAAAGCCAAATGAACTGCATTGTGGTTGCCTTGGCCATCCTGTATGGCTTTTGCGTCATTCCGGAGAACATCAGCAACATCGTTTCTGTGTACATGGCTACAGGTGTGCCACGTCGCACACTAGATATCCTTCATCTAGTCAGTCAAATGATGCTGTTCTGCAAGTCTGCTGTCACACCTGTGCTGCTTCTTGCACTCTGTCGGCCATTTAGCAAAGCATTTCTGGACTGCTGCTGCTGTTGCTTTGAGGAGTGTGGCCCACCAAAATCCTCAGAACCCAACAGTGATGACAACGATCAGGACGGCACAACAGATCTGGAGCTTTCACCCTACAGCACAGTAGGTCGCAGGGATGCATCTACCTTCCCCATTGCAGGAACGCACTGCTAAGGTTGTACCTTACCTAAGGGGTACATGTCAACAAGGGCTTGGATTTGTAGAATAAACCAACCAAGAGATGATATTTTCGGAGGCTGTACAATTTTGTGCAGCTTTTTGCATTGTTTAGGGGAGATACCCACAAAGTGGATATTTTTTGGAAATAGAGACAAAAAGCCACACATTTATTACAGGACACATGGTCTTAGAGCTGACTGTTGATGTTTACAAAAAGAAGACTTTGTGTAGTTTCTTTACAGTTTATACACAGTTTAGAAGAATTAAGGTCTTTGCACACTGATGTCTAAAAATTTTGTGTGCGTTTTTTTGTATTTGTATTTGAGAAATAGAAAGCTATATATATATATATATATGGAGAGGAAAGAGTTCAGTTGAGTTGTGTGGGATTATCCCAAATTTCAACATTTATTTCATTTCTTGTGATACTGCAGCCACATAACAAAACTTTCTGTGGATGAATTAACCCTGAACCGAGACTGGACAAGAGTATGGAGACTATGGACAAACAGCCGCATAGGAAAGATGCGCGGCAGGCATTGAAACCAGCATACAGTAGACTACAGCAGTGATTCTCAACCATCTGCCACATTCTGTCTTTATATTGCACACTTTGTCATAAATTGATCTGTGTTCAGATTGAAAGCATTCTGAATATTGGCTTTCACTTGTACAGTTGTTCTAAAATGTCAAAATACCTCTCAGAATAATTTTTTCAGATGCAAAAATAAAAATCAAACCAGATCACATTTTTTATGACAGACAAAAATGTGATTGACAAAACATGAGGTTGAATTTATTTTTTTAAGAAGTGGAAATTTCAGATTCAGTGTGCAAGGACTTTTTTGGATTAACACACATGCATTTGATTATAGTTGCACAATTTTCTTCCCCTTTTTTCATTTTATTTTGTGTAGTTATGGAAGGTAATGTATAAATGGCTGTTCATAGTATGTTGTGGTTGTCTGGAAAATTGTGATTCTTGTGAATCGGTTTAATGTTAAGCCTAGCTCCCTTGCTATGTAAGTATTTAATTCACACTGTATTTGCTAGCAGAAGACCTTGTGGTGCTCTTCAGTCAATGGAAAGCACTGAAAAGAAGCTGTTGTTTTAGCCAAGATGTGTCACTTTAATAAAAAAGCATGAATTGAAATTTTGTCAGATTTCTGAGGGAAGTATTGTTCACTAAAGCTCATTTTGAGATATTTCTTCTTTTTTTATTATTATTCAGACAGTATGATAGTGAATTGGAGATCCTAACATATTATTTTGTTTTCTCCAATGTAAGGTTTTCAGGGCTGTGGCTCATCAATGCCACACAGTACTCTCCTAGCATACAGAGGCTATTGTTTAAGGCCATGGCTAGTTCAGCATTAGGCATTCATACTGCAGCAGATTCTATGACCTCACGGACAGAAGTGTGGACTGGTTTGGGAGTGTGGAGAAAGATGTAGGAAGCCTGTTTGGCTTAACAGGACAGCTGGAGTTTTGTTATTGTGGTCTGGTTACTTATTGTCATTTAGCATTAATGGAATAATCTCTTTTAAAGCATGTAAGCTCAGCTCTTAAACCATAGTTAGTTGCCTTGCTGTTTACATCTTACCCGCCCCATGGAGGGTAAACAGAACAGAATCCAAAAGCATTCTTAAACAGTTTTGATTGATAATGAATTAATGTAAAGACCAGAGACATGAAGTTGATTACCATGTACTTGGCTAATTCTATGAACAGATATCAGAAATGAACTAGGAGGAGTTGGGGATGGTGGAGGGAGTGTAGAATTGGTGAGCAGCCAAAATCTGAAGAGAGACGGGATGTATGATTCAAATAGACGATGTGACGAATGTCAGAAACGGATTGGTGGACGTCATAAACATTTCAGCTGACATGTTTGACTGAACTAATGCTATGCTCAATTTCTAATATTTCTTTTGAATGCAATATATTTTACCCTTATCTAGGGTTGCTAGATCTATCTAGAGCATTTTACCCTTATCCTCTATCTGGAAATAGGGTTGGCCACACAAGAATATTCCAGTTTTCTTCTACTTATTTGAACAGCATTCACAACATTGCAGTAACATTGCTTTAAAGAAATTAACGCTGTCAAGGAATCAAGGGATAGTTCACCAAAAAGTAAAAATGAAAGTTACCTCACCATTTACTCTCCCTGGTGTGGTTTTAAACCCTTATGAGTTTAACATAACAAAATAAGATATTTTTAAAAATGCTGATTGAGCAGTTTTTGGGACTACTTGGAATTTCTTCTTTTGCGTTCAACAGATGAAATGAAAAAATCAGGTTCTGATCAAGTATATAAAAATAATGGTAAAAAAAAATATTATGAAGAAGATGAGCCTCTATTTTAATTTAAGGCAGTCTGAGAGTGTTCATTGATGACATTCTCATGCATATTTAAGTAGATTGCATCATTCAGACCCACACTTTGGCTTAATAAATGATTCATAGGCACCAACAAAAAGGCATTCTTTTAAACGGCACGTGTCATATTAATATTTCATGAATGATGAGGTCTACTTGGTAGACAATGCATAGTTCAGACAGTGCTGAGTTCGACAAGGACTAATTTCATTAATGTCTGTCTTGTTCATGTGTTGTTCTTCTAAGAGCATTCCATTACTCATGTCCTAATTCACAATTATGCCATAGTCAAGATTCAATATATGTTACTCTTTTAAAAAAAAACTATCTAAAGGGTTAATTTTGGAAATCGAGATATTTGCATAATCTGAGAGCTGTGTAAGCTTTCCAACTATATAAAAATCGAGAATCTGAAGGTAAAAAAAAATCTAAATCTTGGTAAATTAAGTTCTTAATAATGAATATTACAGATCAAAATTAAAAGAGTTTTTATATATTTATGAAAGGATTTTTTTTTAAATGTCTTCATGGAAGATCTTTATTTAATATTCTAATAAGTTGTGACATTGATTTGTAAAATTTATCATTTTGACTGCTTCAATATATTTTTGGCTATTCCCACAAAGACACACTGGGACCCATACTTATAATGGATGTCTGCATTTTAGCGTCTTTTCTAATTGGATCCATCTGATTAAGTGGATGCCATCGCTGGAAGAGAAGGGCTTTATTGTCTTGTTTTTTCCTTTTGTGGAATTGTCCCTCATTTCTAGGTCACTGCCTGTGATGGACGCTTGAATGCGTTAATGAGTTCCCTGTGAACTCTTCCCTATGTGTGAGCGACTCTCGTCTTTGTCACACACACAAACACACTGTATGTACTATTTGCAGTCCCCCTCCCTTGGCTGCCCCATGATGTGGAATTATGGGATTGTTGGCACTGTCAAATTACAGTTTGTTGTAGAAGAACATGGAAAAACAAAACCTTCAAGTTTGTTTAAAGGTCCCTTTTGAAAAGCCTAATTGAGCTGTTCTGATGTTCACACAACAGAACAACCCAGATTCCCCTTATGTTGCCCCGTCATTAGCATTATTCTCAACCTTTGATTTTGTCCTCAGGGAAATCACAAGAATGCATGTCCTATGACAGTTTGGCACTAATTACATTAATACGCCCAATCTATTTAATGTCAAATGAATATAAAATTTTAGAACATTTAAATGACCATCTTACAAAAATGTACATTTTATTCTCTGCTCAAAGCTGGATGATTATCCCTGACAAAAAAGGGTCCCAAAAAACCTGTGGGATTGTGGAACTGCACACCGCATTACGATGGATGGGAAATTACCTCAGTTCATTACGTAATAATGAATGTCTCATTAATTATTAAATTCCTTTTATCTCATCTTGGCAAAGTAATGTTCCCAGTAACAAATGTTTAATTCAAATACTATTAATATTTATAGGAAGTTAAGGGCTATTAGTTTATAACTGCTATTTAAATATAGAATTCAGAATTTATAAAGAGTGGTACAAAAGTCTGAAATCACTTGTGCTTTAGAATTTAGTTTAAAAGAAACGCATTGCATTATCTGAAAAAACAAGCTCAAAAGTCTAAATTTGTAAAAGTTTTATTGTATCCACTGGCGTTTTGAAGTGGAAACAAGAATTTATACATTTAAAACATATAGAATTTATCTTTTGCTGCATCTATTGTGGGTAAAAACACTAATACAAAGCATAATGTTAATAAGAATTCAGCAAACAAGCATTTAATGACAGTTGTTAGTGCTTTTAATCAGAATGTAAATATAGATTGTAACAATAAGAAAGAATGCATTTACTTTTCTCAGATGTTTGTTGCTGTTAGAACCTGAGAATGGAGGAGGTTTTAATGTGGATAAACCTTCACTGGCATAGTAACACTATAATGGTTATGTATAAACAATCTGCATTGTTTTCTCTCTCTTACTCATTATAATTGAGACAACCTCTTTTCTGACCTTTGTATCTGAGTAAGTTTCATGTAAACTTGCTTGTGGCATCTCAGTTCTATAATGTCTATAATGATTCTTTTAGCTTTTTGTTTTTTTTTACATTCAGTTTCCACTTTCTCACGCTTAATTCTTGAAATGTTGAAACCCCTATGCTTTCTATGTCATCTCTTTCTGACATAAACAAAAGGAAATCTACGAATGAAATTTGCAGAGTTTTCATTTGGACAAGGGAAACTGTTTGCATCCCAGTGACATTCAAGGCCAAAAGGAAACAATCACTGCCCTGTGTGGACTTTTTATGGCATGTGGGTGAAAGCCAAATGAGCATTACTGGCCTGCGACTCAGTGGTCACAAACAAAAGGGCCGCAAGAGACACTGAGGTGTTATAATTCATTTTCAGTGTTCAACGGGACTCTAGTCCAATAAACTTCTATGTGAAATATGTTTGCTTCCACAAGAGTCAGATTTAAAAGGGCAAAAAAAATTATAAATGCTACCAAAATTATAAAAAATGTCCTCTAATTCAAAATAAGTTACCATTACATAAAGATCTGTGAATGTTTCTTCATTATTACTTTTTCATCACTAAATCTTAAAACTATACCCATGTTTCGGTTGAGCTTATAAATGCAAAAGCCATGAGAGGGGGGTTTAAATTAGCCATCAACACAAAGCTAAGTGCTCAAATCCACACTGACTGAATTCAGAGCATTTCTGTTCATTCTTTCAGCATAAACAATGTGACATAAATAAGATTATCAGTAATTATAATGAGAGTAATTGGCAGTTCATTCCGCTGTGGTGACCCCTGAAGTAAAGTGAACGAATGAATGAGTTTTATGCATAACTCAATTTCAATAACGGCAATTTCTTCAAACACAAAAATGTATATTAATCAAAAACAATAATTATTACAAAATATTTAATAAAATAGACAACAATGTTTTTTTTTGTCATAATGGACCCTTTTCACAAGCAGGTGATGATTTGTTTAATGGCCAGCAGCTTCTTAAATCCTTAAATGTTTTGAATATTTTTAAAAAATATATGTACATTTATAAAGCTATAGTTAGCTATATTTGCATAAAAATAAAAAAAAACTAGTTAATGCATATGCGAGGTGTTTGTAATGCTGTGCATTTGGACGGGACACTAGATTTGATATTGCTCTCTCATTCTCTGCCATTATCAGTTCTTCACATGAAAGTCATGAAAACACTACCGTGGGGTTCTTATGTTAATCAAGAAAATTAGTATGCAAAAAAAAAAGGTTATTGTGTCACTCCATGACTATGCTCTAATTTTACCCAATTATGATGACTTCCTATGCTAAGAAACCCAGAAATGTGAAAAGGGTTCATATTGCAGTTCCTGTAATAAGTTTTTTTGTTTGTTTGATTTTTGTCGTACAAGTTATATACATGTTTATACAATTGTTATCGCTAATGGTTAATGATAGTATAGTTTAAAGTATTCTATAATTAAAATGAAAATTAAAAGTTAGTTATAAAAATGGCTATATGAAAGTATAAAAATAAGGTCAGACTTTATGATGAGGCTTCAATGGGTAATGACAGTTATTGTATTTACTAGCATGAAGAATGAACAATACTGCTACAGCATTTATTAACCATAGGTAAACATTTACTAATGCATTATTAAAATCCACATGTTGCATTTGTTCTAATTAGTTAATGCACTGTGAGTTAACGAGAATGACTGTATTTTCATTACATTAAATACTGTAATAAATGTATTGTTCATTGTTTATTCATGGAAATAAATACATAACATTACATTAACTGATAAAACAATTGGCCCTTACCTACCCTTAAATGTCCTACCCTTCTTATGTAGAACCATCTATATTTTGTCAATGTCCTAGTTAGTTGTGCTTGCTTGAGGGGTTTTAGGCCATCTTCAACTTTAAATACATCAGAGTACACTCAAAAAATTATTTGCTGCTGGTTTAAACTACTTATTTACAATGAGCTGAAACAACACAATTCATGTGATTTTTTGGGGGGGACAAATTAATTTTGTTATATTCAATCCACTAAAATTTGTTGAGACACAATATAGTGTCTGCACAATTCAGTGGGTAAAAATCATCTGAATGCTGCATATTTTGGAAAGGTTCTTTTTTCTTCAGAGCAGATTGACATGATTGACGGGGCACTTTGTGCTGAGGGATTTCCAGAGGGAGCTGTTATGGAAATATATCAAAGACGACATTGCATATAATAGTTATGTCACTTTGATGGGGTCAGGAAGCATGAGATAAAGCACATCATTTGTAGAATTCAAGGTAAGAAAGGTCACCATTAAATTGTATATATAAATAAATTAAATCTATAAATTACTATTGTGTATTGTTCAAATGTACTACCCTTTCATTATGTTTATGGCTGCTTTTGCCCCATTGACTTCCATTATAATGAAATTTTTTGATTGCAAAGGGAAACAGGGAAAACCAACAACAATCAAGAATGCATGATTATATGTTGCCATAGTTTGTCAATCTAAAAATGTCATTATAATGGAAGTCAATGAAGCAAAAACAGACACAAACATACTGAAAGGGTAGTAAATTTGCTCCGAGTTTATTGTTATATTTTGGATCATTTTGAAAGCATCTTCCCAAAATATGTTTCAAAATAACACTTGGCGCCAAAAATCCAATTCCATTTGCTGAAACACAATGTCAGGTTCTGTTGTGTTCCATGTGCATTTGTTGTCGTCATGTGCTTCCTTTGTTCTGTTTCCCGCCGTTTTCAGTGTTCATTTATTCCACCTGTGTCTCACCCCTGTGTATCATCTGTCCCATTAGCCCTTATGTACCTCATATACCCCTCTGTTCAGTCCTTGTCCGGTATTATATTGTCTATTCGTCGATGTGTTGTCTGTCCATGCTGTCATCACCCCATGTCCTCCCAGAGTTTACTGTATCTTCCAGTGCCCGTGTATTTAGTTAGTGTTTGTGAATAAATTATTGTTTGTTAAATCTCGTGTTCCTGTGCCTTCATGTATCCAGTCGAGCGTGACACACAGAAAGTTTTGGCTAAATTAAGACTAAAATTTTTCATTTTATACGCAGATATTAAATGAAACAAAATGTAAAACTTAATTTATTTTTTTGTTAATTTAAATAAAATTAATTGACAAAAATTGTTTTATTATAGCACTGGGAAAAAACTAATCAAGTAACTAATCAAGTAAATATATTAAGAAAACAAAAAAGAATGAACCAATTCAAATATCTATATTGTGTATGTTACAGAAAAAAAGAAACGGATTTACAATTATATTGAAATAAAATGCTCTGTAATGCATTCAATATGATACCACGAGGTTCCTCTGGAAAAGAGAGATAGAAGTGAAGAAAGTGTTGAATATTGGCCATCTGTGCACAGGAACGAAGAGGCATTACTTCTGGACCCTATAGCTGACAAGTGAATTGAGTCATTGCTGATCGTGCCGGGTCTGTGCTAATGAGATTTCATTCTTGAGCCCCAAGCAAATCTTTCCTCATGCAAGATGGAGTTTAATTATGTGTGTGTACAGAGATGAGCAAGACATTTACCAGGACTTACCATGTCTTGGGCACAATGATGTCCTAAATGAACCTCTCATTCATTTGCACTTTTCTTGTCATAGGAAATTGAAAATGTGTAAAAAATTAAAAAAATGTTATACATATTCATTATGCCTGTGTGTGACACAATGACATGGAAAATCTATATTTATTTATGTATTTTATTTTATTATTATTATATTTGTACTAAGATAGTTTACCCCAAAATGTAAATAAATCATGTTTTAGAAAGTATGGTGGCTGAAAGAGCTCAAACGCCCTGCAAGTTAAGAAAACGCATGCATAGAAAAACACTTACAAATTGAGAAAACCTCTTCATTAATTTGACAACACATGAACAAATGAGAAAATATAGAAACATGCTGCAAATAGTGCAGACCACAATGGAAATGTGACGAACTCTGCTGCTTTCTGTTTCCGTGGTGTCAGAAATCTGGGTTTTGTGGTTTATTTTAACATCTTGGTTTTACAGTTCCTCCAGGTTTTTGATTTTTTTGTATTTGAATATGTATTTGAATATGTGGCAACTATAGTTGCCGGTGTTGTAAGAACCCTTCAATGTAAAATTTGAATAGGAGGAGAACATTTGGCATTCTAACTCAAAACAACTGCTTTCAAAAGATCAATTAATATTCATAAACATATTATGTTTAAAATTAGAAAACCATTTGATATGAAAATGATCTATCATATCATTTAATGATTATGAAAACACAAAGAACTAATCTATTTGTCTTAAAGAGATGAAATACACTAGTTTCCTAAACTACTACGTGTCAAAAAGATAAATGAAAA
>CAIGQW010000473.1:1882141-1893500 GCA_903798125.1 Danio choprae | reverse complement strand
ATATATATGCAGCAAAATCCTAAGAGTAGAGAATATTTGATCCCACACTACAGAGTTAGAGCAGTTAAAGAAAAAATAACATAAAAAAAAACAAAAGTCAAAACGTAAAGTAAAAACAGGTGTAAATACACTAAAGTAAATATTTAATTCAATTCAATTCAAGTTTATTTATATAGCGCTTTTTACAATATAGATTGTGTCAAAGCAGCTTAACAAGTTCAAGTAAAGTCCAGGTTTTAGAGTTTAGTTCAGTTCAGTGTGGCTTAAGTTTCACTGCTGAAAGTTCAAACACTGAAGAGCAAATCCACCGAAGCGCAGCTCCACAAGTCCCGATCCGAGCAGGCCAGTGGCAACAGTAGCGAGGAAAAAACTTCACCAGTTGACGAAGTGAAGGAAAAAAAACCTCGAGAGAAACCAGGCTATGTTAGGCACGGTCATTTTCTTCTGGCCAAACTTCCTATGTGGAGCTGCAGTCTAGGCGCCGGCTGGAGAAGCTGGACATCCATAGTGTAAGTTGCAGGTGAGGGTAGGGCACCAGCGGGAGGTAAGGCTGGCCCACAGGATCAAAGGTAGACTCGTTCGTCACTGTTGCCTTTCAGGAATCAGTCTCTTGCACTCCATTACTCCATGGCCACCACGGTATCAGCTCGGGATACGGCCTGGTCCAGGGTACCTTCGGATAATCTCTTCACAGGTCTAGGATCGCATCAATGGCGCTGCAAATCTGTAGGGACCTCAGGATGAGTATCCCCAGGTGGAAATAGAAAATATTTAGCGTAGCTGCTGTTCATAGTGTATTTAAACCAGAAAGAAAAGTGATTGTTATAGATGAAAATAGCAGTTATATAACAAATATGTAAAGCATATGAGAGTTTCTAACACAATGCTGATACTCCTTTTTAATGTAGAAAAAGGCTGCTCATTATTCTCTGTTCACTTAGCATTTTAACTCTGCTCCAGTGTTATTTTAACTCTATGTAGGAGTGGGACCAGTGGGAAAAGTTAATTTTACTCTGAGGATTTTGCTGTGTATCAAATTGTACATATAAAAAGGCTACTTTAAAGTAAAGATATCAGTTAAATTGCCAAGTTATGTTTAGATAGGGTATTATGAAAGCAAAAATCATTAAACAAGACCAATAACTTTATTAACTTTATTCCCTAATTCCCCATGATTTATGTACACAAGGTATTTGCTCACCGGCAACTATATTTGCCGCTTGAACTTTTGACAAAGTATACAAAAAACTATAGATCTCTTAAAAGATTTGTTTTATTTGGATGAATCTTTAGACCTTCATGTTTATGTTTAAAAACATTTGTGAAC
Organism: Danio choprae; assembly: GCA_903798125.1. Classification (NCBI taxonomy): domain Eukaryota; kingdom Metazoa; phylum Chordata; class Actinopteri; order Cypriniformes; family Danionidae; genus Danio; species Danio choprae. Next base: position 1,892,173 of record CAIGQW010000473.1, on the reverse strand, counting down.
AAAAAATAATTAATGTAACATGAAAATTACCTTCATTTGGTAGGGTTTGCCTCCATTATGCTTCCTGGAATTAGGGGTAGGAAGTTGAAGGCCTCATGTGACATGAAATAAATAAATTCCTTTTATTCTTTCTTGAAATTTTGTATTTGGTTGTTTGCTTGCATGTCATTGAGAAATTAAACAGGGATAACATGTAGAAAATTACTTATAAAAGGAAAATGGCAACTATGAATTTCCAGTGGGCATAAATGGGTTAAAATAATTTTACATTTAGCTGACCCCCCTCTGCGTGAGTTTTTAACGTGTTCATTATTTAGAGCCATGGCTTTAAAGTTTCCATTGCGACACTTCGAGTTTACACCACGGCTCTGATAATTTATGTATATATTGTGTTTGTTTCTTTTCTCCCTTTTCTTCAAATATTGACAAACCACCCCACACCCCCCTTATGTTGTAAGGCATTGCAATTTTTGTTTATTTTTTATGCTGGTCACTGTTGACTGCCATTAATTTATTTTCTGCTTTGAAAAGAGAGAGAGAGAGAGAGAGAGAGAGAGAGAGAGAGAGAGAGAGAGAGAAGGACATATACTGTAGCATTAGAAAGTCATAGCACTGGAGCATAACACCAGTGTGAGTAAATGATGGCTGAATTTTAAGTAAACTATCTATTTAATATTTTAATTATTGAATATTTTAATTATGAATAATTATGATAGCATATGAAATTTCTATGAGATATTTTTTTTCCATTTAAGCTAGAACTGACCTCTCATTAGAGAGGTGCAAATTGCAACTGAAGCTACATTTTCAAAATTTACCTTATGTTTGATAAGATTAGGGTTTGTTTTTGCGATGTAAATACCCTTTAGTTTCAGATCAGTGTAACTGACAGAAATGACAAAAACAATTACTTAAAAAAGTGATTTGAGAAAGAAAAAAATGGTGACTTTTCAAGCAGAACTGAAACATGAAACTGGAATGTCCTAAAAATAGGTCAACATTAACCTTGTGTGTAACTAGGTGTTTTTGTACAGCAGAGCCACCAGATATTTGTTTAAAAGGCAGTGTGAATCATGTAACTCAAGGGCAAAATAATGACCATGTGTCATCATTAATCTGTATGTTAGAGCATTGAGTAAAATGAATGTTGAATACATTATATCAGGTCATCATGGACCAGTACTATTTTTTCCATGAATAATATCTCATAACACTGACCTTATTCTTAAATCTGAGTGAGATTAATGACTTTTCTGAATTTAATTTCTATTTCTCTTTATTTGCTACAATGTTTTGGTCCAAATGCTGTCAAGTAGACCCCTGAGGGTACTTGGGGGTAAGTCACCTTTAATGTAATGTCTCAAAACACTTTAGTCCACACATAATTAACATACAAATTTTCAAGATGATTGAGTTCAGAATACTTTTTTACTCTCTTGCTGATCTCTTTTTCATTCAGTACTGGAGGTTTAAAAATGCATCCTTATCATAAACGGCCATACAATTTTGCACAGGAAATGTCCTGGTTACGTACATAACCTATGTTCCCCGAATAGGGCACAGAGACCTGCATCTGTAAACAGACTATGGGAGATCGCTAGACAACCAATCACTCTGAAGAAAAAAGAAAAAGGGCCAATGAATTCCAAATGAGTTGTCAGAGCTCGGCTTCACAGGTTGGACTGATTAGTCATTTGTGGAGTATATCAGTGGTGTCCGCGGAGCGAGCATCAGATTTTCGCCAGCTGAAGACCAAACACTCAGCCAATGGCTGGAGACTGCTGTGGCAGTGAAGACGCACGTCTCCGTTCCCTATTTAGAAAACGTGGGTTACGTAAGTAACCAGAACGTTCCCCTTCATATGGGAACTCCAACGTGCATCTGTAAACAGACTACAGGAGACTGTATGGAAAACGCCACAGCAGCTAAGCCCGTCATGCTCCTGATGTGAAGTTTGCCAAGCACATCGTGAGCGCACAAACATCACCAAGAGCGCAACCTTCCAACGTCCCCTGGGCCCTTTAATTACCATTACATGGGAATAATTAGAATTTATGATTGGGGGTCGTAATGTGCTTTTACCTAGCTAATATAGACTACGGATTTTAGGAATACGACAGCACGTTGGGAAAGAGTGCCAGTCCCTGAAGGGGAGGACGCTGCGGAGGCCACCTGCTACCCAAGAGGGGAGACTTGATGGCAATAAGGACATTTAATAATAAGTACATTTAATAAATTATTAATAATATTAATAATTTAATAATAACAATAAGGACCAGGTCTGCCTGGTCAGGGGGAATGCTCCGTGGCTGAAATAAGCATATTGGGTCACCATAAGGGACCGCGCATAGCTGGCACCGAACCTAAGCATGTGGGCATACCAGACATCACACTGAGCCAGGCACCCGGCTTCTCCGCTGAGTCGGGTGCTGGGGGCCTCAGAGGAATTCTCTAGGGTTCGCCAAGGAGGAAACTTACTAGCAGAATAGAAAAAGCACACAAATCTCCAGGTTAGGGAGCATGGCACAGCAAGCGTTTATTGACACTGAGCTTAGTTTCCTACCCAGGGTTACCCATAAATCAGGAGGAAACAGGCTTCACTCGAAGACTGTAAAATCTTGCGAATGTGTTAGGTGTTGCCCAGCCTGCAGCTCTTCAGATATCTGTGAGAGAGGTGCTGCGTGTTAACGCCCAGGAGGAGGCGACACTTCTAGTAGACTGTGCTCTCACATTCGGGGGACGCGGCTCGCCCTGGCATTCATAAGCGAGGGCGATGGCATCGACTATCCAGTGGGCGCGACAGGAGCGCGACAGGACAAAGCAGTGAATGGGCTGGGTCTGCCTCCTCCTTGCAAGTTTACCACCTGGTCTCTAAATGGGGTGTCAGGATCCTCGGGCACGTAGCCAGGCCAGGGTCTCAGGATGACGTGAGAGTAAGCCGACCCAAATTCAGGTACGAATTGCTGATCAAAAATGCCTCCAAATCCTCGACTATCTTGAACAATGCCAACTCGATCAGCAGGCTGTCTTCATGGACAGAATTCTTAAGGATACAGTGTCGAGTAACTCGATTGGATCTCCCTGCAGACCCGCCAGGAATACAGAGAGATCCCAAGAGGGCATGAGTGGGGGGCGGGATAGATTTAATTGCCGCGCGCCTCTGAGGAATCGAATGATTAGATTATGCTTCCCGAGCATGTTGCCATCCACTGCTTCATGATGAGCGACGATGGCAGCCATGTAATCCTTTAGTGTGGAGGGTGACAGCCTACGCTTCAGCTTATTCTGAAGGAAGGATAACACAATGCTAATCTGGCAAGTTTGGGGGTCTTCTCAGCGAGAAGCACACCACTCAGAGAATAGACTACACTTCAGGGCGTAGGCATGCCTCGTAGAGGGTGGTGTTAACCACCGAAGCAGGTAAGTCACCTAAGTCTTCCGCACTCCATCTATGGCCCACGCGTGGAGGTTTCAGAGCGAGCTGAGACATGCAACGGGAGCGAATACCCCCATAGGGTTGATATATGCCATGCTGTCCATCCTGACCCGCATGTGTTTCTGCTGTAAGAGCAAGAAACACTGGCAACAGCTCTAGGCAGTTGATGTGCCAATGTAGCCGAGGTCCTTTCCACGAACCCGCAGCTGCATGTTCGTTGCACACGGCCCCCCAGCCTGTGTTGGAGGCATCTGTCGATACAACAACATGGATACTTGTTTTAAGGACACACCGGCATGTAGGAAAGCAAGATCCGTCCAAGGGCTGAAGGTGCGGCAACACAGCGGAGTGATGTACCCTTAGACTGTGCCCATGCGCCATGCCCGTCTGGGGACACGATCGTAAAGCCAACCCTAAAGTGATTTCATATGAAGCAACTCGATCGGTGTGACAGCGCGGCTGCAGATGCCATGTGCCCCAGAAGCATCGACCTTAGCTGCGCAACAGTAAAGCCCTCGCAGTGAGGGCAAAAACTGTCCGCAAGCACCGCCTTTAGAAAAAAATGCTCTTTTATTAAACATCAGTGAAACGCCCAGGGGATGGGAAAGGAGACCAGTTTGATGGCACTGTTGCGTCTTTGCCTGCACTGGTGATAAAGCCGGTTTCTTTTAGAAATCAGGATCACCGATCAGGAGCTCTTTAATCGCAGTGTGAGGTCTGAAGCAAAGAATCTGATGCTCGCTCTGCAGACGCCACTGATATATTTCCCTCATGACATCAGTCGCACTTGTGGAACCGAGCTCTGCCAACTCATTTGGCATTCATTGGCCCTTTTTCTTTCTCTTCAGAGTGATTGATCATCTAGCGATCTCCTTTAGTCTGTTTACAGATGCAGGTTGGAGTTCCCATATGAATGGGGAACCAAAAGTTCTTAATTGAAAAAAAAAAACAATGACTCAAATCAGAGGCTGGGGTTGCCACAGCGGAATGAACCGCCAACTTATCCAGCATATGTTTTACACAGCAGATGCCCTTCCAGCTGCAACCCATCACTGGGAAACATCCACACACACCCATTCACACACATACACTACGGACAATTTAGCTTACCCAATTCACCTATAGCGCATGTCTTTGGACTTGTGGGGGAAACCAAAGCACCCGGAGGAAACCCACGCCAACACGGGGAGAACATGCAAACTCCACACAGAAATGCCAACTGACCCAGCTGAGGCTCGAACCAGTGACCTTCTTGCTGTGAGGCGATCGTGCTTGCCACTGCGCCACCGTGAGGCCCGTATAATCCATTAGTTGTACCATTAATTACCTGAGAAATAAAGAAAGCATTTAAGGGCTGCATTTGAAGAACCTTTCCAATTGACAGCAATGTCATGCCGCTATGACGCAAACAGGCTACAAGCGATTCCTTTAAAGAATGCTTAGAATTGAGACACACTGGGTTCCATTCAGAAGCCCTCATCCCTAGGTCCTAATCCTTTCAAAAGGTTTACCCTCCGGAGTGACAGTTTCGAAGAGATTATAACATAGGTATGAGTCCTTCTGAATGGAATGCAGTGTGTTACACCAATCAACTTGCACAAACGAAAATGGGGGGTTGAAGTTATTAACAGTTGTAAGTTTCGCAAGTTTCCACAATTTACAGTTTATGATCATATCTCTGTTTTATTCTGCTGATATGTGATCCAAATATTAGTAGCTTGAAACAGGTGGAAATATAAGCAGATTGTGCTGTGTTTCTATGGAGATCCCAGTGTAGCTCCTGTTGCAGCCCATTGTTTTTTGCCTGCCAGATCTCCACGCAGGTCATGTGACTGAAAACTATCAATGGTCTTTGACTTCAAAATGCCAGACATGATTGTTTTCACTCCAAAGTGCTCTTTAGAATTCCATTTGGAAAAAAACTGCTAATGTTTAGCTAAACACACCTGAACCAGGCAAGTACAGTGGAGCTAAACTCTACACTGGTTTTGTTAATCTTTGTTACAGTAGTTCATTTAAAGGAATCTTGAGTAAAACAGCTCTACCACAGGTAATGTAGCTCTTTAACAAACTTTAAAACAAAAGACCTGAACTGGAAACAATTCAACATGTTTTACAGTTATTACAGATTACAAATATATTACAGATGGCAGTTTATTGCATGTAACCCACATTCCAGTTTCTTGCTACCTTTTCAGCGCGCAATGTGTTTGCTTGCCGTGACAACTTAACACGCTCACTTATAGTATAGTATAATTTTAGTTTTAATTAAAATATATAAACCTGACATAATTACTGTAATAATGTACAGTGCATGCATACTCAATTATTATTCAGGTCAATATACCGATCCTTTTTTTTTTTTCGAAGCACATTTTAGCAATACGAAACCACATCAAACTTGACAACTGCCAGTTATTTTGCATATTGTAATTTTTTTATTGTAATTTGCATAAGTAATGCATAAAGGGTCAGAAAAAATATACCTTATAATAAGTTGTGTTTAATCGTTAAGATTTCTGTTTGTAGCTAAAATGGCCTGAACTCCCACTGAAAAGTACATAATTGAATTAATTAGAATGCAATAAAACTGTTATATTTTTTTACAGAACTGCAGACTACTTGGAGTCTCTGTTTCAGACTTCACAAAGGTATAGAATTCTGAAACATTTTAAGACTATTTCCTGATTTTGTCTTCCTCGATATCAGCACACATCTTGATTCCTTGTCACCTTGTTGTTGCCTGACTTAAACTGGATGATGGTACCTCAAGTCATTCTCAATCTATCTGCCCATAAAACTGCCCATAAAATCAGTCTTTATCTTTTTATTGCATTTCAGCTTAAGGGTGTTATTAAGTGGTGGTCATGTTTGATGACTCTTTTCCTATAGCGAAGTGCTTCCTATAGTGAAGTGTCTTGATTCTAGGCCAAATATATAAAAATTCTTAAATCAAGAAGCATTTTCTAGACAAGGAAAATTGTCCTGTTTAATATTTCAAAAATTTAAGTTTAAGAAATTCATGAGATTTTCCTCAAAACCAGCAAAATAATCAAAGCAAAATAGTCTTATGTCAAATAATAATAAAAACAAAAATAGTTTTGCAATTTTTTTTCACCTTAGTCCAATGATTACATCTTAATTCTACAGCTTCTGTTCATATGGTATGGCATGGTATGTGCATTGTTGACTTTTAATTTTGAGCTATATCTCATTTTTTAGACCATTTTACCTGTTAACAACAAGCCGCTTCCTAATTAAGCACATTCAAAAAAATATGTTCTAATAACCAGTCACTTCCATTTGCATTAAAATCTCTTTTTAATGTGTATACAAAATACCCACCAAGCAATTTTGTGTTTAATACTGTAGATGTCTAGTAGATGTCAAACATAGACATCTTGGCTAAAACAAGGCTAAAATTGGCCAAGCCATCTACAGTATGTTTAGACATCTGTTAGACTTCTTTTAAACACACACAAAAATGCTTGCTTGGTAGTAGTTATGGTTTGGAATTGGCAAAATGTGAGTCTTGAGGGAATAAAATGATCAGAATATCATTTTGAATTGTACTTATGTACAAACTGTAATGACAGATTTTTCATTTTGGGGTGGAATATTTGTTTCTAGCAGCAGCCGTCATGTGGGAATTCACATGTGTTTTAGCAAGGTTTTGTATCCAGAGTCTGCCAGATGGTCTGAATGATAGGGTTCATAATCTATGTCAGTAGGTCGACATAAAGGGGAGCCATGCATTACAAATCCTCATTAAATCTATGACAGCCAACACTTTGACCTGAGGCATGAAGTATTTGCAGGATTCAGAGAAAAGCTCTTAGCAGTACAACTTCAAGTGAAATCCAAGAAGCAATCATACAAACACATAAAAACATTCTAAGTTCAAATCTTTTGATTCTGTGATATTTTTGGTTAGTTTTTTTATGAATTTATTTACAATTATGAGTTATTAAAACCTGTGTCAACTGGTAATTGTTAAGATATTTATTTCAGTATATTAATGTACTTTCAACTGAAACAGAACATTGAATCATACAAAACTAACTGATTAAAGAGATAGTTCACCCAAAAATAAAAGATTCTGTCATCATTTACTCTTGTTCCAAACTGGTTTGACTTTCTTTTTTCTGTTGAACACAAAAGAAGATATTTTGAAGAAATCTGAAAACCTATAACCATTGACTTCCATAGTATTTGTTTTTCCTACTATGGAAGTCAATGGTTATAGATTTTCAGCTTTCTTCAAAATATCCTCTTTGGTGTTCGGCATAATAAAATAAAAACCATAAACATTTGGAACTGCATGAGGCTGGGTAAACAGTAAGTGAATTTAATTTTTTGGGGTGGTAAACTATCTCTTTAAATGTTTTTTGCAAAGATTTATTGAATAAAAATATGAATTCTGTGGGTAATAATTTTCATGTTAAATGTTATGCCCACACAATGCCCCAACAGCTGACTTGCATTTTCTCACCCATTCCTTTTAGCTGTATGTTTTCCTTTATTTTATAGAGTCACTGTTGCAGTCTCTGTTTGGTTACTCAATAGTAAAAGCTGTCTTTTGTCTGTCCAGGGACATTTGCGTCATGTCACCCCCCACCCCTTCAAGAACAGAACACTATGCCTGTCACAGGCGGTCACTGCAGGCTCTTTTGTTGATCTTGTTGATGTTGCAGTTTCAGTTGAAAACATCTTGTCTTACTGTATTGCACACACATTACATTTGCATTACTAGAGGGGATTTCCACTATACCATATAGCACAGTCGTTTGAGGACTGAATCTCATCCATTACTAGTGGAAGTCTGGTCTTTAGAGACCTACAGATATGTGCTCTGTAAAATAAAATTTTCCACCACTGTGAAATTTAGATTCAAAATAAAAAATGCAGGCTCATTAAAAACTTATTTTTAATGTGAAGATTATGAATGGACAAGCTGCAGTGCTGTGACATAACAACACTGCCATCTATAGCTAGGGTTGAGTAACTAATATATAATGAATAAGTAGTAATAATAAGAAACATGACTTTGAACAAACACTTTCGGCAAAAATCGAATGCTAAATGTAAGAATGTAAACACAAGTTTATAAAATCAGAAATATATTTCTTGTTATTAATAGAGGTTTTATATATATTGTAATTTTCTAATTGGAAAAAAAACACTTTCATTAAAAGGCATTTTGAATAATGTAAAACATCTAAAAAACATTCAAAACATACCTTTAAGCCAATCGGCTTTCCTTAAATAAAAAACTTACAAATAAATTGATAAATTTTTAACAAGAAGAATTTACAAAAATATATACATTTGCATGTGTAAGAATAGAATGTTAAGTTCATGAACATAATATTTTTTAGCTGTCTGATCAATTTAATTGTTTGTATTGGGCACAGGTTTTTTTTTATTATTATATCCTAGGAGCAATAAGGTGTCTATAAATAAATGAAAAAATGTTTTAAAAAAAACTAGATTTTCTTAATAAAAATAAAGAACCAAATAGAAAAGCAAACATTTTATTAAAATAAATAAATGAGCACGCAATAGTATAAAAGAAACAAAACAAATGAATAAAAATGGATTTAATAATAATAATAGCAATATACACAATAGATAGCATGTGGTGGTCAGAGTGTTATATTTATAAGACTGAAAAACAAACAAAAACATTCTTTGTTGGCATCTTTAAGACTCCACAAGTATTAAGACAGTAATGACAAAATTGCTCTGTTTACTGACAAAATCTGAAAATGTGATATATGTAATTGATCAGACTTATGGTCTCATCTTTTGAAATGCAGTGAATTTTAGCAGTTGTTTTTTTGGATGTTTCCTTGATTAAGTTCTTTTGGGTCATTTATGTGTTGTCAGAAAAGTCTGAAAAATGTATTTAAAATCTAAATGTCTACCCTTGGGGGTATTTATCTACAAATCATTACTAATATGTACAAATGAGATTGTACAAATAAATATAAATTTGCCACTAAACCAAAAAGTTACAAATTGCAGTTGCATTGGTCATTCTCCCGTTACAATATAAAGTTCTTACCAATAGATCTGTTATTTATTTATTTACTTTTTGAACATGGGTAACCAAGATGCTTTTGTATACTTATGAATTGATTCTGCTGATGCTCAATGCTCATTGAGTCATCAATAAATATGCATTAGCCCGCTCAAGAGACGGTCATACAGGCCACAACATTACCTCCAGTATGTTTTACAGATGAGGTTGAATGCTTTCTCTTTCTCCAAGCTTTTGCTTTATTCACTTTTTCTTTCCCATCACATTAACTGTCTGTAAAGCTGTTACAATACTCTTCTAGCTATTTGTGCATTTCTCCAAACTCAAATTTAACTCTTTTATTTCTGGTCCTCATCAGAGGTTGGAATGTTGATATTTTCCCTCCATAATTCCGCTGTTTAAATCAGAATACACACCAAAAAAAAAGTTTAAAAAAAATTTTTATGTTAAAAATGTTTTGTCAGTTTTTTAAAATGTATGTTGTTAGATTCCTTAGAATCAATCTAAACTCTATTAAACTCAAATACAGATTAGATTTAATTAGTATTAGTAT
>CAIGQW010000473.1:1849353-1876437 GCA_903798125.1 Danio choprae | reverse complement strand
TATTATTATTATTATTATTATTATTATTATTATTATTATTATTATTATTATTATTATAATGGTTACTTAACAAAAATCGTATTCTGCATCCATAATTATACCTAAATCTAACTACTACCCTAATAACTATTAATAAGCAGCAAATTTTATTTGAGTTTATTGAGCTAAAAGTCATATAGTTAATAGTTTGTTAACAGCAAGATAACTGCACCTTAATATAAAGTGTGACCAAAATTATTAATGTTGACTGGACTTGAAAATGACCCTTCATTTTAAATTGTTAAAGTATATATATATTTGCAGACATAATGTATTGGTTTCGTAATATGCCCAAGCAAGATTGTGGGTCCAACATTTTATTTATTGGTGTTTTTACAATAATTGATTTGGGGGGGGGGATTTATTATTGTATGTTATGTTCAGTTACTTTTAGTGGAGATCTATCAGATCTCTAAAATGTTATGAAAAAATGTTAGAAAGAGGGCATTGTGGTTGTGCAGTTTCTGTCTTCATAGCACTGGCAGGTGAATCTGCTTTTCCAGTCAGTGAGATCACTTGCAGAAGGGGTCCCTGTGACCACATATTTCCCAGCTTTCCTACTGATTTGATGGCTTTCTGAACTAATGTGGAGGTAATCATCTGAGTTGTTGTTTTTTCGGACACAACGTCCATTGCCTTGACAGAGACTTTCGCTGCAGAAATGTGCTGCCGTGGTGACATTAAGGATGTAGGGGTTTAATGTATCAGACAGGTATGCAGACAATGCTTCACATGAGGTCTGAAAGAAATTAAAAGCATTAAAACCAAAAAATTCAGGCAACATAAAGATATATTTATGCTCATGCTGTTCCAAATCAGACATTCTTTCTACCATGGACCCGTTTTTGTTTCTAGTAAGCGCTAGAAATAACAACATACTGTATTTGGTCTCATGTTTGGAATTGTGTAGACAAAGATTAAAACTGCAATTTACTGAAAATATTTCAATGAGTAGCTCTCAATGTTGAATATACATGTGGAAAGCATCTGCAGCTATAACAAACTATGCAGGTTTGAGTAAAGTACACTTTATAAGACATACACTTTATAGACAAAGGGAATACATTGGGTTTTACAAAGTTAGCTTAGCAAAGCCACTGGGGGACTACGAAAAAATACATCCGTGTTACTGAGATCACAAACGCTTCAGGATACATGCGCGCATACACCCCGCACAACGAAGGGGCGTGGCCAGAGGCGCTGTAACATTATAGCAGAGAAAGCTAAAATGACATCCAAACGCTGCTATTTCCACACAGCTTGTTTTGTTTCTGTATTTGAGCTTCCAAAGGACACAAAAGAAAGAGAGAAGTGCTTACAATTTAATTTTAATTATGTTCCAGAGAATTATTTTAAAAAGATATAGCTAGCATTTGACAAAGGACAGCTTCCAGAATCTCTCCCAGTTCAGTGCTGGATTCAGCTAAAGACTCCTCAAAGAAGGAGCAGCTACAACCATAATAGAAGAAGCTGTGGATTGTGAGCCACAACCTGTAAGTATTTTTATCATAGTTTCTAGCATTAACGGTATGTTGTAGCAAGGACGTAAACAAGGATGTAAACAACGGGAAATGCTGTTTGGCACCGTTAACAATTTAGCTACAAATTCATATTATCCGTCAAACCACTGTAAACACCCACAATCTTCACCAGCGTTGCAGTGTCTCTCTTTATGCGGCCGCTTTCCCTGTGTTATACATCTCAAATAACCAACTCGCAAAAGACATGTAAATGTTTCATATTACTTACACATGCTTATAACCTGAATATATATGTAATTTTATTTTAGAGAGCAGGCATGATGTTCAGCTGTGTCTTCTTCATTTTCTGTCTAATTCAGGCTCACACTGACACACTGCTACACTGACTGACAGTATTTACACAGCAGAGGTATTGCGCGTGCATGTAGAGGCGTGATTGGACAGGATGCTTCCCTGTGACATGAAGCCGATCCATGAGTCACAGCACATTATGTTAGCTGACCAATCAGAGCCTCTTGAGGGCGGGCTTTCGGAGGAACTAGGAAATATGATAGTCGTTTTCATGTTAGCTGAGTAGCTGTATATAATCAAAGTAAGATATATGAAAAAATAATGTGATTTTTACAAATGAAGCATGAGCACGCATTGCTTTGCACCCCATAAACACAACCAAGCCTTAAAAATACACTCTGGACCACTCCTTTAACAAACCATACATCATATGTTTTCTACTTTTGTGATTTTTGATAATGTAAGAGCATAATTGAGCTTAAAAGCACAAATTACAGGAATGAATATATCTATAGAAGATAAAGATATTCTATAGAACAGGTGTCACCAAAATACCTGACTGGAAGTTTAAAGTGTATCGTAACTAGTAAGATATTGTTTGGCTTGTTTATTTTGGCTTGGTTAGGGTTGGAGCTAAAATCTTCACAGAAAAAAGAAATGTATGGAACACACATTTTAGACTGAACTGTTCCTTTAAGACAAAGTTTACCTTATCATTGTAATCCGCACTAGCACCCCACAGCACAACTCCAGAAGCCCCCAGTACTGCACTTTCACCTATACTGCTGACCAAGTCGATCTAGAGAGAAACAGAGAGAATATTTTTGAAAGCATGGCCTAATCCAGCAATGTCCATTTTTGAGGGTTTATCTCACCTCAACTGATCAGTGTTATCAGACTCACTTTAAAATTTCAATGACTAGTTGACTGAATAACAATGAAAAGTAACGGATTGATGATAAACTAACTAGCTACCACAACCAACCAAGCAAAATATAGATAAAACAAAAATAGGGTCTGTTGTTCAAACCAATTTGGCTATTAGTAGAGCATTAATGTATTTGCCCTCTGTCAAATCCCTCTACTGGGAGCAAGAAATAATGTGAAAATAGTATGTAAATGGTATGTATGCTTTGTTTATGGTTTGTATGTGTGCAGCATTGGATCTAGTTTGTGGAATGACAATACAGACTACTGCCACCTGCAGGTATGGAAAGATACATTCTTTCATGCTAGCACAAATAAAAATGTATGCTCTTGTTTCAGTCATCCATTTGGTGTGTTCACATGCAGCTGTTTGGGCCAGATGGGAACAGACACAGCCAACACAAAATGACAACACAGGCTACATTCCAATCCAATTTTTTTGTTCTTCACTCACTAACTTCCCTCTGTCTCGATGACTCAGATGTACATCATTGGTTATATTACCTAAGTGTCCACTGCTGGTAGAACATCTGAAAGGGTTTAAATGGAACACTCTAAACCCTTGATCAATTTGCATTATGAGACATATAGGTGGTGGAGGTTACATATGAAGCAGACTCGCTCCCTCGGTCAAAATCGAGGGGTTAAGGGCATGTATATGTACGCTTCCCTCATTCACTTTCATTCATTCATTCATTTTCCTAACCCTAACCCTAAGAACGGAATAAACTGCCAACTTTTTTTCCACCAGCATATGTTTTACACAGTGGATGCCCTTCCAGTCACAACCCAGCACTGAAAAACACACATACACACACACTCATACACTACGGCCAATTTAGTTATTCCAGTTCATCTATAGTGCATGTCTTTGGACTGTGGAGCAAACATGGGAAGAACATGCAAACTCAACACAGAAATACCAACTGGTCCAGCCAGGACTCAAACCAGTGACCTTCTTGCTGTGAGGCGACAGTACTAACCACTGAGCCACCGTGCTGCCCCTCTTCATTCACTTGATGACATGAAACACACTTTAAAATGGGGATTCCACCGAGCAAAAATGGTTAGGAAAGTTTGCGAGTGAATTTCTAAAAGTGGAGAGGAATGCAGCCATAGTTGGTTGTTTTCACCGCTATTTCTTTGACGTTGGCTTGGTGTGTCCCAGGCTTTATGGAAATGCTTAAACTCAATTTGCAAGAAATTGCAACCATAGTTGGCTACAACAGAGCTTTTAGAAAACATATCTTAGGTGTGTTGAATCAATTTTGAGCTAAACTCTGAAATATGTCAGCCCTCAAGAAGTGCGCTTTGACACCCCTGGCTTAGACTATACATTTTTTTCTGTGGCTCCCTTATAGTTGCCAATACAATGCTCTATCATGGTATATACAACCTGTAGTATCCATACTGTACCTCGTTCATGTAAAGCTTCTTTTGGTTGGTTAAAAGAGGCCGTAGGTAGACATAGACTGGTGCAGTGTGGAAATGTTTTGCCAGTGATGCCACTCTCATTGCCTCTTGGACCTGATGACGGACAAACAGTGCAGCACTCTTGCTTCCACTCTCTGAGACTGGCAGGTATGCTGATGGGTAAAGAGCAGTGCTAACCTCCCACAGCCAAAGCAGCTCATTATTCAATTGTTTTGTGTACTCTGAACAAGTGCCTGTATAGTTTGGCTCATCAAATCCATAGTTATAGCAATCTGGAAACAGATAGTAGCCCCACAGATACCTAGGTCGAAGGTTGATTCCCTTCTTCAGAGTTTCCTCCATGAAACTCCTGGCTTCCTTTTGGAATTGTTGTTTGGCTTCAGTGGTTGCCTGTTGCGGGTTGAGAGAAGAGTTCTGCTCAAGAGTGTAGTTAATGGACAGTTCCGTGTAGATCTTCTTTAAATCGAAATTCCGGTCAAACATCGGAAGCCACTCTTCCCAATCCATGACTGCCAGACCAGAGGATGAGTCAGGAATGAACTGGAGAAACTCTTCCTTTGCTTTTTCCAAACTAGCAGACAGGTTTCCTTTCTGTGGGATGCCACCATTATACTCTTTCAAGGAGTGAAGGTCCACATATGGAAAGAGCCCAATTCGATTTTTGTAGAACAGGCTCAGGGATTGATTGTGTACCCTGGCAGGAGTTGTAACTGCTTGGAACTGTGAAAAATCGAGAGGGACCTTCAATTGATGGCATTTGGATATAGGAGCGTTCCACAACAGCACAAAAGGCCTATGGAAGAGAGGAGCTATGGTTGGTGGAGGATACACTGATGTGTTAACAAGCCCAAATGATATGAGGACAATGGTGGAAAATGGTAACTGCTGTTTCCTTTGGTTTGCCATCTGCACACACTGATAGAGAAAGAAAAATCAGTTTTAATGATAATATTTTGAAATTAACAAAATGGTTGAGCTCTAAAGATTGTTTTGAACAATACTGGAAATTTTAAAATAAAATATAGATTTTTACCAAACTTGCTTGAACAACATGGAAAAATGGGTGCCTTTCGAAATGGCTCATCTGTGGTGCTGCTATTTCAAATGCTTTTTATAACGCTAAGTGTCATTGATCATGATCATGCTAATCCTTTTTGAGCAAATTTAAATAGTTAGTACAGTAGATTTATTATTATTTTGGCATAAATGTATGTTTTTAAATTGAGGTTTAATTTGAGATTGAGAAATAATGAGTGTCTTACCTAATCACGGTTTCTTCTGTAACAAGGAGAAAATGTAGCTTGCTCGGGTTCCTGTTAAATATTAACAGGGGTTAATGTTTAAAAACACAGCTTGCTGACATTGACGGCAGAATGACTTGCCAGGGTTAGCAGGATATTTCACTGGAAAATGTATTGTGATGCTATCTGTCTGTCAGTTGAAGCTCAACAGAAGTTGCATTGTACAGCCAGACAATGACCCAAAGATGGTGACTCCATTATTTATTAAGTAACATCCATCTATCCATACTGTGAGTTTTTACAGATTCATTTTAATAAAGGCTTGATCTTCAAGTAATGATCAGATGAAATTGTTCAACAAACTATTGACAAACTCAGAGCATACACACATTTTAACAATGAAATTCAAGACCAGATTACAATCTTTTATTTGCAGTGCATCAATAGTCAAGCAACATTTGTCTACGAGTATTAGGTTAATGGTATTGCTTTAATGTAAAAAAAAATAATAATCAAGTATTTAATAACACATTGCATAAGACTGATCTTTAGATGAAACAGAAAGAATATTTGGAGAAAAAATAGACACTTTCCAATAATAAGGCCATGATAATAACGTCCCATACAAACTACTGTCTACATGCTACAAAATGCAGTATTTTAGAAACATTTATATACTCAAAACAGGTAAGAAAATAGAAAGCATTGACCAGTTATCTTTCAACCTGATACTGGGCATGTAAAACAGTATGTAGATATCTATTTCAATTTATTTGTAACAATTCGCAGATTCTGTGAAAGTTCTTCAAAGTACTGAAAGATTTCGAGGTATATACCTTTTTTATTTTCAGTATCGTTCTTTCTGAATAAAAAAAAGTTACATAAAATAAACAGCACAGTTTAACATACAATCATGAGTTTTCACACACCACAGCATTCTGTAGTTTAGCAAATGCTAACGTACATGTGTAAACACTTTCAACAAATTCATTTTGGGGAAACAAAATACAAAGACATTTTGGGGACCAAAACAAAACCAAAAATAGATGTTTTGTACTTTTTTCTAATAAAATGCAACTAGCTTTAACCCTGGTTGTGTCCACTGAGATTTCTCATCTATAGCTCGATGAGTACATTGTTTTTCTATTGTGCAAAACTGATAAAAGCTTGCAAAATGATATAATAGATTAATTGTAATAATCAAATAATGAAATTTGTCATGTGTTGACATTTGCGGTCAGTATAGATAATATATGAGAGCAGTAACACCTAAAGATGATTTAGTATATTCTGCTTTTCCTATAAAAAAAGAAAACCAGTCACTTTAAATAATGATGAATATTTATTTTAAGTTGGCTATAGTTATGTATCAATAGCACTCTCTGACTCGGAAGTGCTCACTGTTAGATCTCATGGGAAGCATGTTGTTGTCAATGCTTTGTAAAAACAGATTGCATAGATTTAATCTTTTCTGTCAGAAAATAATGACAGATTAAAATAATCAATGAGCATTCAACATTTAGAATCTATTTAGATTGAAGTTTGTGCAAACAAAATGTGCATCTATATTAGCATACAGCACCATTGTAACTATTATAATTTTGCAAAATCACAAATATTAAAACCTGACTGTGTCATAATGTGCCATCAAGTGACTCTTTGGCCACTTTTACATAAAGGTGAAGTGTGTACGTTTTACTGTAAAAAAGTTTAAGATGGGATATAAATACGCTAGATTTATAGGCTGATATTCAAAACTAGTGGTCAACTGACTATTCTGCTAGAGAATATTCATTCCAAAGAGCTTTAAAAATATGGGACTTGTCACAGCACCATACAATATGGCTGCTATTTTGTTTATTTGATTTGCTTCTATTATCATCACATGTAAAGATACATGTATATGTAAAAAAAACTATTAAATGTATTATTTTGAATAACATTTTTATTTCATATTAATCCATTTTCAAAAATGTAATTTTTACAAAAATAATTTTGTAAATATTGTATAAAATACATTTAAATGTAATAGCAGCATTTGTTCTAAGAATACTTTGGCCCAAGATATCTGCAACGCCCTGCAAAAAAGATATAAAAAAGTATCTGAAAAACAAATATATTGGCCGACCACTAGTATAAACATTAGCTATGTAGCTCTTTAAAACTATATATATATATTTCTGTTTGTTTATGAATCCAACCAACGCCACACTACAACAGTGACTTGATGTGAGTCTGGGGTGGGGCTGTTTGTTCAGCCAATGGGAAAAAGTGGGGAGTATTTTAAAATGGTCATTGTTCTTATTGCAGTTCCACCCGATGATGCAAGTGGTGCAGAAATGACACACTTCACCTCTAAATAAAACTGAAGTTTAACAGGAGGAGTAGAGAACACAGAATAAAGCCATTTCGTAAAGGCACAGCAGTATCACTCATGTGTTTGTAGTCCTCCAGTTCCTTTTGTTCTTCTTCATCCACATCCTCTTTTATCATGTTATCCTCCTCTGTCTCCTCTGGTTCTATGCTATGACAGTGGTCTCCCTCATAGCCCTGGTAACAGTGGCAGCGGAACCTGTCAGCTAGCAGCTGCAGCTCGTGCTGCGAGTGCCAGCCGGTTACAGTGAATGTGCCATTCCGGTTAGAGAGGATCCGATAGCTGCTGCGGCTCAGGTGTAGGTAGTGCGGTGCCTGTGGGTCTCGGCGGACACAGCGTCCATTGGACTGACACAGGAAGTCGCTACAGACTTCTGCTGCTCGGGTAACATTAGTGATGTACTGACCCAGTCTGTGGTTCATAAATGCCTTCACTTTGGAACAGTTGTGCTGAGGAAACACAGGAAGACACATAGAACTTGTGACATTAAAATATGCGTGAAATCAAAATGTACAGTGTTTATTTTGCTAGCATACATTGTTATTCTTTTGTGAACAATTAATTCCTGCAAGTTGAATCTACTGAAATTTTTTTGTTTGATAATCATCAATGTTGCCATTTTTTCTGCTATCATAACACTTGAAACAGTCCTTAAATGAGAAAAAGAAAATGCAGGGCGTGATATGTATCCAAATGAATTTACATTCATAGACTGCCAACTATTGAAAGTACACACACAGCATCACTCGAATACTAAAAACTAAAAATAGGTCTTTAAGCTGGATTGAATAGCATCCAGAGAGAGAGTGAGGCGCTGATGTTCAAGTTAGACTGTTTCAGCGCTTAAGGGTCGTTAGAGAGAAAGCTTGCTCATCTTTTGGTTTACAAGCACAAAAGACAGATAAAATAATCTTAATGCAAGATCTTAATGACTTCAAGGCTGCGTATGGCCCAATAAAATCACATTGCATAATCCAAGGAAGAATTATGCAGTGCCTAGTTTTCAAAAAAAAAGATCTTAAAGCTGACTCAAAATTTGTGTAGGGAGCCAGTGCAATGAGGCAACGAGAGGAGAGATATGATCCCTTTTCTTAGTTGCTGTTAACAATCTGGCTCCTACATTTTGATCCACCTGTAACTGAGACCTGAGGTATCTTGAGGTAGGCCATTGTACAAAAAGTTACAGTAATACAGTTGAGAGGAAATTAATGCATGAATTACAATGTCTAGGTCTGTACTAGATAGAATATGGCCATATATAAACATGCATATAAAATTATTGCTAGTATATTTAAACATATATATACATATTTGTATCTCTAATGGGGCGGCGCGGTGGCGCAGTGGGTAGTGCTGTCGCCTTATAGCAAGAAGGTCGCTGGTTCGAGCCTCGGCTGAGTCAGTTGATATTTCTGTGTGGAGTCTGCATGTTTTCCCCGTGTTGGCGTGGGTTTCCTCCAGGTGCTCCGGTTTCCCCCACAAGTTTAAAGACATGCGGTATTGGTGAATTGGGTAAGCTAAATTGTCCGTAGTGTATGTGTGTGAATGAGTGTGTATGGATGTTTCCCAGTTATGGGTTGCAGCTGGAAGGGCATTCGCTGCGTAAAACATATGCTGGATAAGTTGGCGGTTCATTCTGTGGTGGCGACCCCTGATTAATAAAGGGACTAAGCTGAAAAGAAATGAATAAATGAATGTAACTCTAGTCATTGAAATAAATACATGTAAATGACCATTTTGCAATTAAAAAAACATATGCTGCATATGTACATTTATGACATATTTTTAAATCACATATGTGATTTGCATATTGCCCTATATCAGATTTTTATGTTGATTGGAAAATATAGTTGGAGGACATTACTGTAGAAGTTATTTATGTTATGTGTGTGAGTATTGAGCCTAGAGCTTGTAGGGGGAAAAAAAACTAAATTATGGCCAAAAACAGATCCCTGTGGAACACCACAGGAAAAAAGGCACAGTAAATGAAACCTTTCAAAAAAATTAAAATAAATAATAATAAACTAATACATTCTCCCCATTATGCACACAGTGTATTTGAAGCTGATGAACAGTAGTCTTGGTTAATAAAATAAATTCATGCCAGTTCTGATGTCAAACTGTTTAGAGACATTTAAGTTGTATGAAACAGGGTTAAAATTCTCACCCTTGAGGATGTAAGGTTAAGATCCCCCCAAATGACAAATCCTGCAGCTCCCAAAGCAGCACTTTCTCCTATGGTATGAATCAAGTCCTTCTGTAAAATCAAAATGTCATTAGAATGTTTCTTTACTGACAGTTTCTTTGAATGGAAATGCATTAATGTATATATAAGTCATTGTGAAAGTGACACCCAGAGCTCGAACAACTTTTAAATGTTGTCTATGTACTCTATTGGACCACAAGAGGGAGCTATTGATTTTAGACTCAGAACAGTTTATGTGTACAGAGCAAATGGTTCAGAATTAATGTTACTGTAACCATTTGTGTAATTATGCTATGTACATATAACAACCAGAAAGTCAGAAAGTTGACAATAAGGTAAAATCATATAAACTTGAGGATGTACAGTAGGCCTATATTAGTATATGTTTTGCTGTATTTAAACATATTTTGAACATATACACTTACTTGAGTCAGGAAAGCCATGGCTTCATCTCTATACCCCAGTCGCGTGTATACATATGTAGGCAGCTCATAGGGAAGTGAGGTAAGTGAGGCCAGTCGCAACGACTCTAGTACCCTGTTCTGTGAGAAGTGCAGGTTGCGAATGCTGTCCGTGTGGCCCTTGCGTATAGCGAGGGCTGGGAAAAGGGCAGTGCTGCTGTTCCACAACCAAAACAGCTGGTCGTTCCGTTCGCTCTCCCGTTGGGGGCATGTGCCACTGTAGTTGTGTGCATGTATGTTGTAATTGTGACAGTCAGGGTACAGATAAAAGCCCCAAAGTCCATGTGGACGAGTTTGTGTACCGAGCTGTAGTGTGCCCTGCATGTATTCCATGGCACTTTTCTCAAAGCGCAAACGTGCCAGCTCCTCCACCTGTTCCTCTGTCACATTAAGGTAGGCCTGTGTAATCAGTTCACGTGAATTTTTCCGGTAAATGTCTTTTTTGTGCCAGTTACGATCCCACTGTGGCCGCCAAAACTCCCAGTCGATCACAGCCAGGCCACGGAAGTCTTCTGAAGGAATGAAGTGCGTTATGTCTTTTTGGGCTTTGTGAAGATGTGCTTCAAGACTGGTGTTCTGAGGTAGGCCTCCGTTGATGGGAACCCCCTGCTCATTGTAGAAAGGGTAGTAGCCCAGGCGGTTAGCATAAAAGATGGTGACATTCTGGCCTGTATGGACGGCTCGTGGACTGCCGCTGATGTGGAAAATATCAAGGCTGACGTTAATATTGTACTTCAACGTACACATATCCAGCGGAGCATTCCAGGCAGCCAGGAAAGGCTTGCGGCCCACCAGAGGCAGCTTTGCAGGTTTCTGGCAAAGGACAGAATGGACCAGGATCAACAGCCAGGAACAGATGATGGCACAGGCTACAGGCACAGTGTGGTGTTGCAAGGCCCCGCAGGGCACACCAGGCATTCTGCTGTGTGACTCAGCACAGGCAACTGTCAATCATCCTATGAAGGGACCAAAAAAAAAAAAAAAAAACAACAACATTGACAGCTGTTTGTGGTAAGTAGCTATCCATTTAAACAATAGCTGGTATATTTAAAATCAGCCTGAGTCATCATGATCCACTGTTTTCACTACTGCAAGCCATTGAGTTAAACAACAGTCAATATGAAATCTCATTCGCAATACCCCATTTCTGTATCATTCCTGTGACATATTTCGGCACAGATATATCATCCTGGTAGAACTATCGTCCCATCCACTAAAGACGAATTTACAAATAACTTATCTGATCTTTCTCTATTTCTAAATGTACCCGCAAACGCAAATGACCTTGATGTAGTAACCAGCAGTATAGATGCTATCTTTACTAACACACTAAATACTGTGGCACCCATTAAATTAAAAAAGGCTAGAGAGAATAAAACTACACCATGGTATAATAGTCATACTCGCGCTCTCAAAACAGCTCGTGCCCTGGAACATAAGTGGAAAAAACTAAATTAGAGGTCTTTAGAATTGCGTACAAAGATAGTATGTCCAGCTATAGGAGGGCTCTAAAATCCACCAGGGCCGAGCACCTCCACAAACTGATAGAAAATAATCAGAACAATCCTAGATTCTTATTTAACACCATTGGTAAATTAACAAATAATCGGTCATCTCTGGAACAAAATATCCCTCTGCACATTAGTAGTGATGACTTCATGAATTTCTTCAGTGATAAAATAGACGGCTTCAGACAGAAAATAGAAGATGTTAAACTTTCTGCTCCACATTGTACCTCAGATTCATTAAACATTCCACTGAATCAATATAATCTACAGTGCTTCAAAATGATAGAACAGGAAGAGCTAGATAAACTTATAAATGGTTCTAAACCAGCTACATGTATGTTAGACCCAATTCCAACTAAATCAAAGAGTTGCTACCTGTAGTAGGAGAACCTCTTCTTAATGTTATTAACTCTTCTTTATCTTTAGGCCATGTTCCAAATCCTTTTAAGCTAGCTGTTATTAAGCCTATTATTAAGAAACTACAACTGGACCCCAGCAACTTAGCTAATTATAGGCATATTCCAAATCTTCCATTTATGTCTAAAATACTAGAAAATGTTGTTGCTGCGAAATTATGCTCCTTTCTACAGATGAACAACGTTTTTGAAGTGTTTCAGTCAGGTTTCAGGCCTCATCACAGTACAGAAACCGTATTAGTGAAAATAACCAACGATCTACTCTTAGCTGCTGGCCAAGGCTGCATTTGACACCATCGACCACAATATCCTTATAGATCGCTTAAATTCTACAGGTGTCCAGGGACAGGCTCTACAATGGTTTAAGAGACACAACCAGGCCTTCACAAACCAGGACAGTAAAGTATAGGGTGCCTCAAGGATCAGTTCTAGGCCCTTTGCTGTTTACAATATACATGCTACCACTGGGAGACATTATTAGAAGACATGGGATCAGCTTCCACTGCTATGCAGATGATACCCAATTATATATTTCAACAAAACCCGATGAGACATCTGAACTGTCTAAACTAACTGAATGTATTAAATATATTAAAAACTGAATGACTAACAATTTTCTTCTCTTAAACTCAGACAAAACAGAATTATTACTTATTGGGCCTAAATCCTGTACACAGCAGATCTCACAACTTGACCTGCAATTAGAGGGATACAAAGTTAGCATTAGCTCTACTGTAAAAGATCTGGGCGTTATAATAGACAGCAATCTAACTCTTGAAAATCATATCTCCCATGTCACAAAAACTGCCTTCTTTCATCTGAGAAATATCGCTAAGTTACGAAATATGCTATCCATCTCAGATGCAGAAACGCTAGTTCACACTTTTATGACTTCTAGGCTGGATTACTGTAATGCTCTGTTCACTGGTTGCCCACCATCTTCTATTAATAAACTCCAGCTAGTACAAAATGTAGCTGCCAGAGTTCTTACCAGGTCTAGAAAATATGATCATATCACCCCAATTTTATCCTCCTTACACTGGCTGCCTGTTAAGTTCCGTATTGATTACAAAATATTGCTTCTTACCTATAAAGCTTTAAATAATCTAGCTCCTGTTTATCTAACTAACCTTCTGTCTAGCTACAATCCAACCCGCTCTTTAAGATCTCGAAACGCAGGGCTTCTGGTAGTACCCAGAATAGCAAAGTCGAGTAAAGGAGGTCGAGCCTTCTCATTTAGGGCTCCTAAATTCTGGAATAGCCTTCCTGATAATGTCCGAGGCTCAGACACACTCTCTCAATTTAAAACTAGATTAAAGACCTATCTTTTTAGTAAAGCATACACTCAATGCATCGCATAAAGGTATGATGCATGAGTATGCTCCACAGGTGAGCTGGCTTGACAACCACCTGTAGAACACACTCCTCCTGTCTTAATACACCAGCCATTGTGTTAGAAACTCTCATATGCTTTACATATTTGTTTATATAACTGCTATTTTCATCTATAACAATCCATTTTCTTTCTGGTTTAAATACACTATGAACAGCAGCTACGCTAATTATTTTCTTTATTTTCTATTTCCACCTGGGGATACTCATCCCGAGGTCCCTACAGATTATGCAGCGCCATCGATGCGATCGTAGACCTGTGAAGAGATGATCAAAGTTATCTTGGACCAGGCCGTATCCCGAGCTGATGCTGTGGTGGACATGGAGAAATGGAGTGCATGAGACTGATTCCTGAAAGGCTACAGTGACAAAAAAGTCTATGCTTGATCCTGTGGGCCAGCCTGACCTGTCGGTGGTGCCCTACCCACCTACAGCTTCCACGATGGACGTCCAGCTTCTCCAGCCGGCGCCTAGACTGCAGCTCCACACAGGAAGTTTGGCCAGAAGAAAAAATTATCGTGCCCAACATAGCCTGGTTTCTCTCGAGGTTTTTTTCCCCGCCACTGTTGCCACTGGCCTGCTCGGATCGGGACTTGTAGAGCTGCGCTTCGGTGGATTTGCTCTTGAGTATTTGAACTTTCAGCAGTGAAACTTAAACCACACTGAACTGAACTGAACTAAACTGAACTGAACTCTGAAATCTGGACTTTACTAAAACATGTTAAGCTGCTTTGACACAATCTACATTGTAAAAAGCGCTATATAAATGAACTTGAATTGAATTGAATTGAATTAATTGATTGATTTTATTTTATTTTTAAGCAAAATTATCAAACTCACATCTAGGTAAGTTTATCTTTACTTTTTGATTAATTGATTGATTAAAGAAAGTAAAAAGTAAGTAAAAAAATTGATTTAATTAATTATTCATATTAAAACATTGCCAACAATTATATCTATTTTTTTTATTATTCATTCATTTATTATACTTTATTTTATTTGGATAATCATATCTCAGCAATATTTTCCTGAATGTGTCTTCTGGTGCTGGTATGGTCTAAAACAGGGGTATTCAAATTAAGAGGCCAAGAGGGCCACATTTAAACCACGTGAAATGCAAAGGGCCACAAATTACAATTTGCATTATAATACTTTATTTCAGATAATTTCAGCAGTTTTACTGGTTTTAAAATGCTGTTTATTGCTAAGTCTGGCCTGGTGTGTCCTTAAAAAATAATACAAAAAAATTCCTTGAAACCTTGAAAAAATGCATTTATACTCAGATATGTTGAGCACCATTAAATATAGGCCAATATTATATTTTAATATTTAATACTTCCTTAGGCCTATAATATTACACAAATCCATTTTAATACAAAGTTATTGATGTTGTTGTTGTTGTTGTTCTTAATACTACTACTACTACTACTACTACAACTTTAACAACTACTAGTAGTAGTAGTAGTAGTAGTAGTAGTAGTTGTTGTAGTAGTAGTAGTAATGTTGTAGTAGTATGACATTAACTTAATCAGTCAGCTTTCATTATTGCAAAGTGAGTACAAACTCTGTGAACCCGTGATGTGATTACAGCTCCAATCATTGTTATTAGAGCACTTTTTTGCTTTACAGTTTTAATGTTTATTTATCATACTGCTAAAAGGGCCATATATTATAATAATAATAATTGGATTTTCATTTACACAATCCAAAGTGAAAAGTCTGTCGCACTCCAGGTGAGATGCTGCATCATGCCACATCTTTAAAATGCAAACAATGTAAATTGTTTTCAAAGTGTAGCTTATCCACAGGTGGCAGTAAGTTCCTGTCTTAATGAGTGACTGAATCATCCGTTCATACAATTACATGTATTTCAAAACAGTGGATTAATTTATGCTCAAACCCTTGTTTACTATTTCCAACATTAATTCACTTCATGACATATGCTAACATAATTCACATATGACATATGCTAACAATGTCTAATGAAGAAAAACTAATTAAGGACCTTATGACCTTGCAAATAAATGACTAATGCATTACTTGGTGGTTACTATCTAAGCCTAATAAACAAACTTCAGCTGGATGAAAATGCAGCAGCCAGTACTTACTAGAACTAAAAAATATGATCATATTAGTCTGGTTCTGTCAGCACTGCATTGACTCACTATAAAGCATTGTATACATTAAAAATCCTGTTGTTTAATTTCAAAGCCCTGAATGGTTTAGCTACACAGTATTAGAGTGAGCTCCTTTAGTATTACAGCCCCTCACGCCCATTACGTTAACTTAATTCTGGCTAAATGATTATAACTAGAACATCTTAATAGACTGTAGTCAGTAAATCCTTTTCATACCTGCCACTAACTCAGGAAAACACAATTCGGGAAACAGACACACATGGTCAGTTTAAATCTAGATTAAAGACACATCTCTTTGCACTAGCATACAAATAAAACACAAATCTAAACCTTTAAAATCCAAATGCCCTAGGGGATTGTTAGGCTGGATTATTTAGTACAATCAGAACAAGGAACACTATCCAAAAAGACACTATAATAAGAATGGCCTTGACACTCCTGTTAGTTTATTTGTATCTTCTGATCCTGAGATTCAGATAATCTTGGACCTAGTCCCTATCCAGAGCATATGGTTGTTGTGCACAAAGGACAAACTTATTATAGCCCAGAGAGGACAGATATTTGTCAGGAACGCAATTCCTGCAATAACCTCAGGGATAGCTGAGTTTCAAAATTGATCCCCTTTGGCTACTCTTAACACCTGCCCAGGACCTACTTGGACCTGCATCTTAACCCCAACAAATGCTCACCTTCTCAAAGCCACCAGTGTCTTTCAGAATTCAACTCTGCCTGGAGAACTGGTCCCCCAATTAAGCCTGGATTCTTAATTTTTGTCAGTTATTGGAGTTTTCTTTTATAGAATACTATAATCTAATAGTATAATCAATTTTAGAATATTTAAGAGGTGAATTTGGACAAAGCCTTATATATAAATTATGAGAATTAATATCAAATTATTGACTCAAAAACAGATGAATTCAAAAACAAAACATTGCAGTGTTATTCTCAGATGTTATGCTTTAGCTCCATTTGAAAATATTTTTCTTTGAACAAAAATGTTACAGTTGTTTTCATTGTCAAGTAATGGTGGTAAAAGTATGTCTAAAACTTAGACAAAAAAAGATTTTTACAGTCACTGTAAGGAACTGCTTTAAAGGTGTTCATTTTTAAGATGGATGTGATGCCCTTTGTCCTAAGTCTTGAGCCAAGTTAAATGTGCAAAGAAGGGAGAGGTCAAGCGTAAACATAACATTTTGTACTTCAGCTTGGTTTGATTATGAGTCAAAAGTTAGTTTGGGGATTGCAGTCATCAGTCAGACCAGCAGTTAACCACAAGGGTAATGGCCAAATCCAGCCACATACTCTCACCAGTGTGGCGCCCACATAGCCATAATCATAGCTGCTTCTGCCAAATGCCAGAGCATTAACAGACAAGACAAAGGTAAAGGATATGAATTTCATTGCATTAACCAAGTGGCATCTGCAAATAAATACTTCTAGCTTTTCTCACAATTTTTTTATTTTTGTGCAATGCCATGACTATCAACCAGTTAGAGACCAGATGAATGTCTGAAGTGAAATATTGTCAAGTTCACACACGTATCTAGTATCTAGCATAATAAGGGCATTCGTCACTTTAGCTATGAACATGTTTCCGTGCCCAGACACATTTGTGTTTTATTTTTAACAGTATTGTTTTGTCTACATAAACAAAAACAAAAAATGGCACATGGTTGGATAAATTAGTGTATGACATTCATACATTTGTAAAGGTAGCTTGAGTATGCAAGAACCACTATATGCAAAGAACAGTATTCCAAAGCTCTCATCTGGCTTTGATTATTACATTGCGGATGGTGTAAATTATGGCTTATTATAAGGCTCCAAGTTTTAAACCTGTTACAGGATGTTGTTTGAGAGTAATCAGCGACTCTTGATTATCTGGTAACAGAGTTAAGCATGGAACCAATCATTAGTAACCATAGCAGTAACACATGTATCGTGAGGTTATTAATGCCAGTCATGTGTTAAATCAGAGGTTGAAAAATGAGGTATGGCGTGGAATGTTGCGGATGAAGGCAAATTGTGAAGCCCCGTGGTGGTTGCATTATTGAGTGGAAAGAGAGTGCTGTAGCTCCTTTTCCCCTAGGACTGGCGCCGGGCCTGTGCCATGAGGGGGAAGAATTAAACCACTTCCTGCATAATAAGACCTCTGCTTTGCAGTGAGCTTCACAGATGATCTTCATGGCTTTTGTGCATGGAATACCTTCACACGCAGATCAATTATAAAATGCTCAACTTTCAATGCTGTAATCCAGAACGAGCTTGTGACAAAGGTTTTAAAAAATGGAAAGGAGGAAGGATCCCACGTGTTATTATGTCTAAGTATGCAAGGGAATTCAAGCGGGGGAATGAATAAAACTTTCCATGAAGCTTTAGGGTTAGCCATCAATGAAAACAGTGGGGCATGGAGAATTGAGGAGATTGTGCCTGTATTTCAGATAGATTTATTTATCTTTGAGCTTCCTCAAACCCTCAGCCCTTTCTGGCAATAATTAAGATACATGTGGCTTAGTGAGAGTGGTTTTATAGAAACCTTTTAGGCGACAGCTTCAGAGAAACCACAAGAGGCATGGAGTCGACCTGATGCTAGAATTTCGAAGCAACTTCATTCAATCGCATCCAAATGTGAATTTGATCCATATTGGAAACATAAATATGACCAAGTCAGATTTACAACAGGCGACAGAGAAGTTTCTTGAACTGGCGCACAGGAACCTCAGGGCTCTTCAGAAGATAGCTGTGTTTATTAGCTGTGTCTCCAAGCATGACGTGAGGTAAGTGTTCCCATTTAATCATTTGCTTGCCTCAAAGGAATTCTGTGACATCCATAACTTTCAGTGTCACTATGGATATTTTCCACTTGATCTTTTCTCAAAGTCACTGGAATCAAATGCTTTAAAATCACAGATAAGGGACTTAACTTGATTATTTATCACCACATCTGATGCTTGAATGGCAGATAAAACCTTAAAGGGATAGTTCACCCAAAACTGAAAATTCTGTCATCATTTACTCATCTTTCACTTGTTTCAAACTTGTTTGACTTTCCTCCTTCTGCCGAATACAAAATAAGATATTTTTAAGAAAGCTTTAGAAAGTTCTTAAAATTGTCTTATTTTTTGTTTAACATAAAAAAAAGTATCATGCATTTCCATTTTGGGTGAAGTATCTCTTTAAAAAGAGTCTCAGTCACAATGAAAAACATACATTGTTCTGTGTCAGGTTAATCTAAGGACATGTTTTGGTTTGAGATAGATAGCTTTCGTTAGGCAGTAAGAGTAACATGTGATCTCTTCAAGATCAAAGAATCCTATTTTGGGCACTACTGACACAATACAGCTATATTTGAAGCTGCCACTGAGTAATGCTAACAGTGAAATAGTATAATTTTTACCATATACCACAAGTGATCATGGGTTCCTGGGAAACACTGATGTTAGAGGCTGTCAGTTTCTCCAGCATGACTGGCTGCCATCCAAGAGAAGCTCTTTATACGGAAGTACATAATCTCATCTGAAAACCCTTCCCTCTGATTAACTCTCTTCAAAATATTTACAAAGTCACTTTTCAGAGACCTCAATGGTGCCTCGGCACATTTCCGGACAGTAAACTTTAAATGAAACCCTTTGAGGAACATGCATATATAGAATGGGCTAATTAGGTTTTCTTTCATTTGATTTCCTTTGCGGAAAGGGCTTGCCCTGCCACTTTCACATTTTAAAAGTCACAACATCCTCATACACTCCCTTTCCACAATTAGTTCTAATAATTACAATGTAGAATGCCTCAATAATAAAAAATCCAGTCAATAATTGTTTTACAGATAACCAACATTTAGACAGATTACCATTAGGTGGATAAATGGAGAATAGGCACAAATAGGCCATTCTCCATTTACCTGTAATATATATTTAGCAATTTAGGCATCACAACATTAAAAAGTACAATATGAAAATGGGTAAGAATTACATCAAAGTTTAATTATTTTTGAAAAACAAAAAAAAAGAGCCTGCACAATTACATTTCCAATACAGTGGCCCTCAACAAATATTATCCACGTGCAAGCCTATTCAAAGTTCATTGAAACTTAATATCACCATCAATGCCTTTAACTGATACAGTAAGAGTGTCACGAAGCATGCCATAACACGAACCATGACATTCAAAAACACTCACTTACGTTTGAATGGAAAGTTTGTGCAAAAAAAAAAACAGTGAATTATAGTGTAGATGAATGAGCACAACACGGATAATTTTAGAAATGCTATAAGAAGATGGAATGTGCCTACTTTTTCATGCATTTTGTTTTAAGAGTTTGCTGATGTCAACAGGGTGATGTGTTGCACATGTATATGTGTAATATATTGAACAGGGTGATGTGGTGAGCGTGTATGTGTATAATATATTGAGTCAGAGTAATTAGAGTTCTCTCACCTGTAGATCCCACGCCAGTGCCTCAGTGACAATATACTACACACACCTCTCTGCATCTACAGTACACTAGCATAGTTTTTCTCTGTCTGCTAAAAAGCCTACTCACTGCTTACTTATATACACTGTGAAGAGAGAGAGAGAGACAGAGAGTTTCCTGAGAGGGAGGAGAAAACAACCACAGAGCCACAGCGAGAAAACCACAACACTGCGATTAGAGTAGAGATGGAGGGAGGGAGGACTCCAGTCTAAATCCCATTGACTGAGTATGTATGTGAAAGGACATGTGCGTGAGTGAGTGTGTGTGTACGTTTGATCCTCGAGACACTCTGCACAGAGTCTTATGCTCATCCACATCACTCAGCATTAGCCGGCTTGGCATCCTCCAATCACCTGGCTGTGAGTTCACAAGAGGTTTTAATACACTGCAGACACAACCAGGTCTTGTTGATGCTCTGGGAGCGTTTTCCTGCTGGAGTTACTGTCCCCTGAGGTCTGTCATTGTCTTGTTTTTGTCTCTTAGTCACTGTCTCTTGTGGCTCTCGAGTAGACAAGTGTCAAGATATACATCTAGTGACTGAAGAAGAAAAAAAACATGGAACATTTTACATCCAGAATTTAAATGGGCTTTTGAAGGTGATGGAACAATAGGTCAAGCATGGTGGATAAGCAAAGCCATAATAACAATATTAATAATTTAAGAATTTTAATTTAAATTTTAACATCCTGATCCTTTGACGTAATCAGCAAAATGAAATGAATCGTAATAATTTGTTGTATATTATGTGTAGTATAATATTGTAATGTGTATATTTATATATTGAACATTGCGTAGTTATATGAAAGTAACACAATGTTTGTTTATTTGAGTTTATTTATTTGTTTTATTTATTTTTAGTCAAATGTGGAAATCTGTTTAACTCTCACCCTGCTTTTCTTATATTTTTCTGTATTTTGTAATGATGTCACTGGTCCGATTATTAAAAAAAATGGTGCATTTTAATTTTTTAAACAACACCAGTTTTTATTGAACATATTTATAATGGAACATATTTTAACCATCTAAAAAATACATACATGGTGTGATCTCTGGAAGCATCAGCTACATTCCTATGGCAAACCGTGCTAAATTACCATGTGAAAGGCATAGCTGCCAAATTTTGTTAGCACATTTTTTTCCTAAAAACACTCCCTCCAACTCTAGTTTAAAGACAGTGCATGAATCCTGTGGTGCAGCTGTCTCTACATTTATGGGGCTCCTTATGATGCCTGGTCACAACTGAAATAAACAGGAGGTGCTGGTGTTCTTTGTCAAACAATGTCTGATTTCTTTCTGGAACAACTTCATCTGGTCTAGAATATGAAAGGACTCTCCATCTGGAAACATGCCAGAAACTTGCTAGATCTTGTGGGAATTATTTTTTTTTTTTGCAGGAGAACTTTAGCTGAATGAAATGGCTTGTTGACAGCCAACAATCACCAAGTCATCTGCTTTGTAAGGCGTTCAGTGTAATGATAGGGTCTAGGTCAGTGTGTAGGGGTTGTGGAGGCATGTTGTCTTGGAGTATAGAATGTTTAAAGTTGCTTCACTTGTGCATGATCCCTTTGTTTTATGTTAATAAAAAGATATCAAGAAACAGTTATTCTATAAAGGGGTCAGTGAAGGAAAAGTAGTAATGAAAATAATCTATTTTAAAGTAAAATTAATAGTAACGGTAAAGAAAGAATCTAGTTTAAACACTAGTTAGGTTTTTATAAATTGATATGCAAGTAAAAAAGTATTCATAATGGAGTTGTTAACTGAAATTCAAGAGCAGGACTACACCTCGCTTTGCCATCTTATCTAATCACTTACTCCCTAAACTTTTTTAAGTGAGATCAGCCCTCTAGTACCTTCATCTCGTTCTTTCATTTCCCATTAACAGTCCTTATAACTCTCTCTTCACTCCATCGTTGAATTGGGGAGGGATCCTAATCACTCTACCAAAATATTACAGAGACGGTACCCAGTCTCTGGGCATCATTGTAGGACACAGACACCCAATCAACCTACCAACTTTTTCAATATTCTCTGCCATTTCAATATTCATCCCACTGTCCCCTTACCATCTCTCTTCCTCCATTTCTTTTCATCACTACATCCATACAATGAAGATTGCTTTTAAGTGTGGTGTGGTCCTTGCTGCTATTATACTTTACAAAGTTGAGTAAACCCATTGCTTTTAAAGCGATTATTTGACTTCATTTTTAAAAAGTGAGTAAGCTTGTTGCTTTTAAGGCCACATGTTTGCTTACTTTTACTCAGTAAAGCAACTAATCGCTTTTACAGTGTTCATAAGGATTTTAAAAACAATTATACATTTGTCATGGAAATACAAGTACATATACATTTAAAGCTGATCAAAATGTTTCATAAAAGTTGTCCTTAAAATATTCAAAAACACCTTTTATTGTCTTTAAATACTACATATATACATTACATTTTTCAATTTGCAATAACCTTGCCTTGTCAAGGTTTTGTCATCAGATAGCATGTGTGGGAAAACTAATAAAAACTACTTATACAGGAAAAGAACATTTCATCATGATTTACTAGAGCCTTCGACAGACCAAAAAAAGCTCCGTTTGATTCATTGGTTGCCAAATTCTGCGTTCTGCATTAGACTGCTTGCCAATGTCCAGCTTCTTCAGAGTTAAGTGGAAATTAATTTATTCAAAGTGAGTTTATTTAGCAGTAGAAGATGAGGAAGGTTGCAAAGGTTGGAGAATTTCAATAGAAAACTACATTTCCACAGTTGAGAGAATAAGAAGGTAATGTTTGGCCAGCACTGGTGAACATTGGTTGAGATTGGTTGGGAAAAAAAAAGATTTATTTAAAAAATGAAAAAGTAGAGTTGTAGTTTGACTCAAATTATTTATCTTGTCATGTACTGTATCTGCATCCTCAAATTTAAAGGTAGTTTGAAAATTTAACAGGTAGTATTGTCTAAATATTCAAGAGTTTATTTAGTGTATGGTGGAACAGAAATTTTAATAAAATAAAATAGATGTAAACATACTGGTTAAGTCCACGCTGCAACTTTTTTCACAACTGTCTAGTCTAACTAAAGATCCAGTGTGTTTTGATTTTGTCTTAGCCTCTTGTAAACCCTGTGCAGTGTGTTGAGAATCTGAGTCATCTCATATGGGTATTAGATTAGCCCGATAGACCTGATTTGGATCAAATATCTAACTAATAAAAAGAAAAGATCTTAATGCTGCAAAGAGTGTTTGGCTGAATGCGAACTGGAAAGTGGTATCACTATTGATGCTGAATGAGTGAGATCTGCAGAACTGAAGAGAAACCAGTGAGGTCTAGTCTAGCGCAGTCATCAGATTCCAGACCTCAAGGCAAGATGCCAGACCAAGTGGTCAGGAAGCCCTTTTTCTGGCAGCATTCTGAAACATATGCTTTAAGACTCCCTCACATGTTCACTTTCTTTTCTAGGCTAGGAAAAAAAAAACTTTGATATTAAATATTAATATCACAATTACTTTTTTAATATCTATCAAATGTCTCCTAGTTAGAAGTCTCATAAATTAAATTTATAGTAAAATGTTTTAGAAAGTGGGCGACATGGTGGCTCAGTGCTTAGCACTGTCGCCTCACAGTAAGAAGGTCACTGGTTCAAGTCCCGGCTGGGCCAGTTGGCGTTTCTGTGTGGAGTTTGCATGTTCTCCCCATGTTGGCATGGGTTTCCTCCGGGTGCTCTGATTTCTCCCACAGTCCAAAGATATGCATCAAGGTAAATTTAATAAACTAAATTGGCCGTAGTGCATGTTTGTGAATGAGTGTGTATGGATGTTTCCCAGTACTGGGTTGCAACTGGAAAGTCATCCGCTGTGTAAAACATATGCTGGATAAGTTGGCAGTTCATTTCACTGTGGTGACCGCTGATGAACAAAGGAACTAAGCCAAAGGAAAATGAATGAATGATGTTTTCGAAAAACATAATCTGGTAGTTTTAAGATCACATTTGAGAGAAAGATAACCCATGTTTTCTTATGCCACAAATGCATAGCACAGTGTTTAGTTAAAAATGTAAAAGATTAAATGTTGAATTTGTTTGAATTTTGGGTTGAATTTGAATGGTGAATTTGATTGAATGTTGAAGTTTTTGCAAAGTAGTTAGCATGCAAGACTGGGCTTTTGTGTTCTTGTTGGATGAAGCCAAACTCTGTAAAAATTAATTAGTTTACTTAACTTTAAAAACTTTAAAACTTTAAAAAATACAGTGTAACTTAATGAACTTAACAGTTAAGTTGACTTAATTTTATAATTATGCACATAGTTCATTTACTTATTAATATTAAGTAGAAATAAGGGAACTCCAGCAACACTTGTAATAAAAATCAATGTGTTTTTGTGCCCTGAGGAAGGTTTTTAAGCCGAAATGCATTAGCATTTATTCTATTTCATTTTCTCCTTTTATTACAAGTGTTGCATGTTTATCCTATATTGTTATTATATTTGCACTTTTTCCACGCACCTTGTATGGTGGTTGAGTGCTTCAAACCTTCCCTTACTATTTAATAATATTAAGGCAATGGGTTTACTCATCTTTTTTAAGTAAAGTCAACTAATCGCTTTTTTATTTAGGTCTGTTCATCTGCTTTGAAATAATATTAGTGCTATACAAATAAACTTGAACTTGAACCACCAAAAGCGGACAGATTTTTTAACTAAAATGATTGCATTTTTTTTAAAAAAAAGATGAATACTTTTCTTGATTGGGGAGATGTGATTGGAAAAATCCATTACATCATCAGAGATGATTGTCATTTCACAAAATATTCAGGTTGAGATTTTGACTTAAAAATTAAGGCTAAAACAAATGTATGAAATACAAGCATCAATGAACCAGTAAGGTGTATTTTACTGTTTTTAACATCTCATGCCAAAATTAAAGTGCATGTAAACATACTAGGTTCATGACCTGAGTGGTGAGAGTGCAAACTTTAAGCAGCAAAATGTTCCCTTGAGAATAACTGAGTGGTTTAAATTTCAGAGTATAATCCTTAGAAGATTACAGCGAGAGAACATAATATCAGGGCAGTGAAACTGCAAATGTTCATCTGACATTGACGTGTTACATTGCAGATGGGGTGACACCATGACAACAGTGGTGTTCTAGTCATTTGGGTTGTAGCGTCCAAGATTGGGCTGTGAAACATGCAAACAAATGGGCTGTGTAATGACGATGGTGTTTTGCTTTTCTCTTCATCTTCTTTTCTTCTTCTTTTATTTTAGGCCTTATGAAGAGCATTTTTTTTTTCAGACAGTAAGCTAATTACAGACTTCCTGTCTCCTGGTCAATATAGCAACAATTAGCAATGACTGTGTGAGTGTGTGTGACACACCCCACGCTCTTCAGAAGTCACGCAAATGCTAGCAGCAGAAGTGTGGGCTTATGTAAACAAATAGATAATACTTTTAGTAGTTTGTGCACACGCTCAAAGGGCTCTGGGTTCAAATTCAACCTCTATTCTCCTCTGTCTAAACTGTCCAGTAATGCAATTTAGGGCAAAATGTTAGAAGTAAGGCTGAATAAGTTTGAGGTTTATTTAATATCCTTAAAGTTTTATATATTTATGTTATGATTGAATTTATATTATGATTGGAGTGTGGACACTGAACGCCACATGTCCACTGGTACAAAACCACATTTTATCGTACATACTGGGAGGTCCGTTTTATTAATCCACAGCTTAGGAAATGCAACCCTTCTGTTGATTTAAGAGCACTTTAAAGTTTGTTGTATCATGAATCTGGTGTTTGGATTGCTTGTTCAGATGGTGCACGTCTGATGGTATGAACTCGATGAGTATGAAGTGCTTTTTGAACTGGCCGTCTTTAGGGCATGCAGGCTGGCATTTGATCTGAACCTTTGCAATGAAAATAAAGATTCTTCCAATGCTCTCAATGTTCCTCACTCTAGTAGCTTTTGGCATAAGAAACTGTAGCATAATTGTATGGAAATATTTGCTTCTCATACTTCAAAAACAGCATTAATGTAAACTAGGTTTTGAGAACAAGTTATGAATCATTTATGGAGTCGTCCCTCAAATGCACTTGATCATTACGGGAAAATTTGTACAAATTATGTAACCTTTTCATTCATTCATTAATTTTCCTTCGGCTTAGTCCCTTTATTCATCAGGGGTCTCCACAGCAGAATGAACCGCCGTAACCTTTGCAAATGTAGAGATTTAATATTTTTGTGTTTCACTAAATTTTGCGTTTTAAAGCTGTTGCCATGGAAAAAACTTTTAAACATTTAAAACTTCAAAAGTCTTTATAATTATAAGTGCACTGTAACTACCAAAGAAATTCATTTAAAGGATTAGTTGAACCTTCATTTGAACGATGGATTTGGAATGACATAAGGGTGAGAAATTAATAACAGAATTTTCATTTTTGGGTGAATGAATCCTTTAAAAAACAACACAAATTTTTAACACAGCCAAGAAAACAATTTAAAAAAACACATATAGTATTAAACGATGTTTAATATTTAAATCTGCATGCGCATTTGTTTAACTTTTATGCATAGTTTATTGGTAGTGCTTTATATTACAGTCCTGCTTAACTTTTCCATTTGCATAACACTAAATGTGAGCATTCTTTAAATCTTTAAAAGCAGAATACGAAATAATAATAATAATAATAATAATAATAATAATAATAATAATAATAATAATA
>CAIGQW010000473.1:1838078-1849343 GCA_903798125.1 Danio choprae | reverse complement strand
TAATAATAATAATAATAATAATAATAAAAAGTGGTCGCTGGTTCGAGCCTCGGCTGGGTCAGTTGGCGTTTCTGTGTGGAGTTTGCATGTTCTCCCCATGTTAGCATGGGTTTCCTCCGGGTGCTCCGGTTTCCCCCACAAGTCCAAAGACATGCGGTATAGGTGAATTGGATAAGCTAAATTGTCAGTAGTGTATGAGTGTGAATGGTTTGTATGGATGCGACCCCAGATTAATAAAGGGACTAAGCCGAAAAGAAAATGAATGAATGAATGAATAATAAAAAGTGTTTTTTTGCTGCAATTTTTTGCTGTTTGTCATACATGTATCACCATGCTAAACCTTCTACAAACCTAACCAACTGTTAAATATTTAAAGGTCTTTGTAGACTATTGATCGTATGGACTAATGTTTACTGCAAGTGTTTGACCTAGAAACTGCAGTGAAACATACATTATATTGGAAAAATCTGCTTTTACAAGCACATAAATTTTAATGATATCCCGATCTTAATCTGTAGGTTTTAGTATGGAGCTAGCTCACGCTTGCAAATATACTGTAACAGCTCCAACTCTTCTGTGAAGGCTTTCCACAAGGTTTAAAAATCCCAACCCACTGAAAAAAAAACACACCATAATCGCCCCTCCACCAAATTTACATGTACTGTAAAAGCAAGTCAAGTAGGTACCATTATCTTGGCAACTGCCAAACTTAAACTCATTCATTGGATTCCCAGGAATTTCACTAATGGACTTATTGTACAGGTGGCAACCTATCAAGGTCCTGAGAGCAATCCATTCTTTCACTTATGTGTGTAGAAGCAGTCTGCATTATACACTTGTAGCAATGAAAGTGATTGGAACACCTGAAAGAGTCATATGCACATAAATGTTTTTCAGCCACCAAAATCTTCAGATAAAATGTTGATGTGACCTGATATCGGTTGATATCTTCAATTTCATAAGGTTCATTTTACAGCATCAATAATGTAATTTAATCAAAATATTGTCAGTTAAATAGACCTAAGCATTCATTAGCCTTTTAAAAGTGAGTGGCATGAGGAGCAGCAGCTGAGCGTTGAAATATATTTTAAAGGCATATGTCAGTTGTGTGGTCAGTTGGCATTTCTGTGTGGAGTTTGCATGTTCTCCCGTGTTTGCATGGGTTTCCTCTGGGTGCTCCGGTTTCCCCCACAAGTCCAAAGACATGTGGTATAGGTGAATTGGGTAAGCTGAATTGTCCATAGTGTATGTGTATGAGTAAGAGTGTGTGAGTGTTTCCCAGTGATGGGTTCCAGCTGGAAGGGCATGCGCTGCGTAAAACATATGCTGGAAAAGTTGGCGGTTCATTTCGCTGTGGCGACCCCTGGTAAATAAAGGGACTAAGCCAAAAAGAAAATGAATGAAATAATGAATAATATTATATCATATAGGGCGACACAGTGGCTCAGTGGTTAGCACTGTTGCCTCACAGCAAGAAGGTCGCTGGTTCGAGTCCCAGCTGGGTCAGTTGGCATTTCTGTGTAGAGTTTGCATGTTCTCCCCGTGTTCATGCGGGTTTCCTCCAGGTGCTCCAGTTTCCCCCACAGTCCAAAGACATGCGGTATAGGTGAATTGGGTAAATTAAATTGTTCATAGTGTATGAGTGCATGTGAGAGTGTATGGATGTTTCCCAGTACTGGGTTGCTGGAAACATAAGCTGGATAAGTTGGACTAAGCCGAAGGAAAATGAATGAATAATATAATATAATATAATATATATCATTTCTATATTCAATTGCCATATAGCAAATGCGTTTACCCAAAGTGTTTTAAAGTATAAATGAGTAATTTATCATTATAGACAATTCCAATAAAAAATAATAATGTGTAAATACTATTGTAACGCCCGGAGGGCGGAGGATAACAAGACGAGAGGGAGATGGAGAAACATTTAAAAAACGGGTTTATTGACACTTACGGGAAACATATACTGGATACGGGAAGACAGGACGACACAGGACGAGACCCACACGATTCAAAATACCGGACAACAATGGACACAGACGAAAGGGTATATATGGAGGACAGATTGATTACACAGATGACACAGAAGGGATGAACGCAGGTGGAACAGATTAACAATGACGGTGGCGGGAGAAGGACAAAGAAAGCACATGACATAAACAAAGGATGACGCGAACGAACACTGACAGTACCCCCCCCCTTTTTGAAGGCGTGTCCTCGCGCCTTCAACGGGAAACAACAAAAGAAGGAGGGTAGAAGGGGAGGGTACCAGGGAGGAGTCTGAGGAAGGAGACAGGAAGGGAACCGGAGCAGGAGGACCCAGGACACAGCCAGAAGGACGGCCCCGGGCGGAGTCGAGGAAGGGAGGGACCATGGAGGAGGAGTGGCTGCTGACTCCAGGGGGCCGACCGAGGGAGACGCCGCTGATGACGGTGGAGCCCAAGGAAGGGACGGAGAGCCGATGGGCGAAGGTGACGCCGAGGTTCCTGAGGGCCGGGCGAAGCAGGCGGCTCACCCGAGCAAGGCGACGGCGGGGTTCCGGAAGCCCGCGGCGTAGCCAGAGCGGCAGAGGACCAAGGCGTAGCTGGAGGGATGGAGGAGCTCAACGCAGCCGGTGGGACGGTGCGATGAGGTGCAGCCGGAAGAGTGGAGTCCAGAGGCGAAGGAAGGGCGACGACTGACCAAGGTGGAGCCGGAGGGACGAGGGAGCCTGGCGGAGCTGGTGGGCGGACGGCCCACGACGAAGACGAGGGAGGAGTGAGCCAACGCGGAGCCCTGGGGTCGAAGGGCCGAGGTGGAGTCCGCAGCTCGGAGGCCGTAGGAGCTGACGCTGGGCGACACCCTCCAGAGGGTGACGCAGACAGGTAGCGCCCACAAGCGAGCTCCATTTCCGGAGCTGGAGCGAGAGCTGGGGGGCTGGCTGACTGCAGCAGTGCTGGAGCTGGATGACTGGCTGCAGTTCTGGGGGACCGTGGGAAGCTACTCATGACCCTGGAGCTGAGGGTTTTTTCTAGATGGAAGATTAAAAAACTGTGTAGGAACAGTTGGTTGCTGCCTGAGAACAGCGGACGGATATTGCTGCATAACAGCAGCGGAAGATTAAAATTAAAGCTCCAGAAGCCAATGAGTAGCCTCCCAGTGTCCAGTCGCTGTCCATCTGCATAGGGGGGGTGGGCGGGACTCTCGCTGCTGTCGCGGGTATCCGCCAGGACTCCCCCTCTTGGCGGTGTTGCCGGCTCTCGCACCTGGTCAGACGGGTGATTAAGCTCCTCCATCTGGGCGCAATTCCGCTCTGTCGCTCTAGGGGGCGATGGCTCATTGGCCAGGGGTGGCTCTCCGTCTGCGGTGGGCTCTGGCAAGCGTTCCCTGCAGGTGGACGATGTTGCTTGGCTGGTCACTGGGTCGGGAGTGGCACTGACGAGATCTTCCTCCAGAAAGGCGGTGAGTGGAAATATTTTACTCGCCAGTGTCCACTCCATATTTGCGGCGATGTTGCCCCGAGGACCATCTTCGGGCGATCGTGCTCTGCTAGAGATGGTGGGCGTGCAGAGCACGTCGCCCGGAAAGCTGTTCAAAGTCGCTCGGATATGGTCCTCAGGGCTGCTCTCCCCCTGCTCCAGCAGGCGGTGATGACGAACGGGAAGGTGGGTGGGGACCAGGAAAACACGGAAGGGAGAAAATAAAACACTGAGGGGCAAAAAGACTATAAAAAGAAAATCGGGGGAAAACACGCCGCTATTTTTGGGTCCGGTATTATGTAACACCCGGAGGGCGGAGGATAACAAGACGAGAGGGAGACGGAGAAACATTAAAAAAACGGGTTTATTGACACTTACGGGAAACATATACTGGATACGGGAAGACAGGACGACACAGGACGAGACCCACACGATTCAAAATACCGGACAACAATGGAC
The DNA here is from genome assembly GCA_903798125.1 of Danio choprae. NCBI lineage: Eukaryota > Metazoa > Chordata > Actinopteri > Cypriniformes > Danionidae > Danio > Danio choprae. The sequence goes on along the minus strand of CAIGQW010000473.1, from coordinate 1,845,423 downwards.
ACCGACGAAAGGGTATATATGGAGGACAGATTGATTACACAGATGACACAGAAGGGATGAACGCAGGTGGAACAGATTAACAATGACGGTGGCGGGAGAAGGACAAAGAAAGCACATGACATAAACAAAGGATGACGCGGACGAACACTGACAACTATGATAAGTCCATGTTAGTTTAATTGAATACCTAAAATGCATATCTATTAATACAGAAGTTATTTGTGATTCTTGTGTCACTTTTGGTGGAAATTTAAATGCAATTGCTTATTCTATATACTATAGTTTTGCAAATACTGCTATTTTCAGTCTGTTCTGTCATCACTAAGACATAATTCTCTATGTAATTTAATAGTAAAGATAATTCCTTTAATATAAATTCTAATACGACATTTTAAAATGATCAACATAATTAGGCTTTTGCTCAAGATTTAAATCTGTGGAGGACAGAAATAGTTGCTTTGACAGACACACACAGGTCTTTAAGACTCTCGGTTGTTCTATTTATTACACAGTTATGCCATCAAAATGAAATGGGTTTAATAGCAAGAGCTATAACACTGACATATAATAAACAACTGAGTTACTCAAAAAAAACTATGTTTGCTGTTTGCTCAAACTACTTATTTAAAATGAGCTGAAACAACAAATTTTTGTTTTTTTGTTTGAGTGACAACTTAACTGTTTTATGTTCAATCTGCTTAAATTTATAAAAAACTAATGAGTTATTTATTTATTTATTATTTATTAACTTTCATGTTGTCCAAACCCAATTTTTTTTTTTATGGAGCCCAGACTTTTTACCAAATTAATTTAAAGCGATAGAAAATTTAAATTCCGTCATCATATCTCATCCTTCACTTGATCCAAACCTGTTTGAGTTTTTTATTTTGCTAAACACAAAAGAAGATAACATGGAAAATGTTCTGAAGCAGCACCCATCGACTTCCATTGTATTTTTTGTTACTACTATGTGAATGTTTTTCCCACACTTGTTTTGTCTTCAACAGAAGAAACACATTTATAAAGGTTTAGAACTACTTGAGTGTGAGTAAATAGTAAGGAAATAAAAATTTCTGAGTCAACTATTACTTTAAAGTCTTTACATTAACTTTGACCCATTTTTATTACAAAGTAAGACATATACAGTGGCAGTATAGCAACCCATATTTAATGTAATACCTGTCAGTGGGTAAAATAAATGGATGTGTGGCACATTTTAGCAAACCATAGCCTGTTATTAGTGGTGAGAAGTGGGGTAATATAAACTAGTAGTTTGTGGAGAAATTATGGAAGGGAAAGACATCACCAATAAAACCTTTTCTAAGGGTTCTCTGCTAAAGAACTCCTGATAATTGTATTCTAAACTCTTGAAGACATTTTAAGGAATAAATTGATCAGTCATTTAAGCCTAGAGTAAGTTAAAACTTGTTTGACATATCTTTATAGCTTATATAACCATGTAAGTATCCATGTATATTTTTAGTACCTCAGCAATATGGACATCATGGTGATAGCACTATGGTAGTAAAATTAATTTAAATGTCACTGCAAGATACTTACAAAACATAATAAAGTTATTATGTTAGCTAACATATCTTGCATAGTTTTGTCATATATCTTTAAAAATGTCCAAAATGTTTTTGTTACATTAGTATTCCAACATCTATTGTTAATGGTGAATTGCGTCAATCCACAACCCACATTTGTGGGACTTTTTGAGATTGTGCCCTGTTAATTCAGTGTTTATTTTTTTTACCTTGTAAAAATAAAAAATAAAATTGTATGCTTAGTGTCATCCAAAATTATGTTAACACTTAGTTTTTTATAATGCTTTTATACTTATGTAAGTGAATTTTTATTGTACCTAGTTGTATCAAAATGTTATTGTATACATTTTTTTGTATTAAAAATATATTATAGCTAATATTTGATTAACTTCACATCAAATTATAATATTATTATTATTATTATTAGTGCTGTCAAATGATTAACTGTAATTAAACACATTCAAGATAAAAGTTTGCGTTTACATAATATATACATGTGTATTGTGTGTATATACAAAAGCATTCACAGTACACAAGTTAATTTTGTAAATATGCACTTTTATTTTGGATGCGGCTAATCATGATTAATCGTTTGACAGCACTAAATATTAATATAAATTATTATGATAAAAGAATGCTGAGTTAATCTATAATCTTCAGTGTACATAAGTAATACAGGACACTTGTTGAATCTAATGTTGAAACAACAGGCTCTTCGGGAAAATGTGCCCTGGTGTACACTTTTGAGAACCAAGAAATCACGGGTACATATAGCTAGAATATGGGTACAATCCCAGTAACGAATTTGGAATTGTTAAAAATGTACATGGTGCCCTCATAGTGGATTTCTAAAAACAAAAACGGCAAGATAACGTAGTCCAGGTTATACATTTGTCGGTTCTAAAAACTTTAGTCCTAGGCACATGTTTCCAATGAGCCTGGGTTGCGTTAATCATTTTGAACAGCTGACTCATTAAACTATTAGTTTAGTCACATTGATTTTTGTTGTTGATGTAGTTAAAACTGTACTTCTGTACCTCATACTGTACTGCTGTTTATTGCAAAGGACACAATCCACCCCCTCCCCCAATCCACCAAAACACACATAACGTATTGCTTTGATGTGGTCCCCAAGGAGCACACACTATGCAAAAGCACTGAATGACCCCACTCTAACATATATACACTGGTGTTTTTTCCTCTCAACTTCCCGGCAAGGGGTCTGGAGGTGCTTATGTTGGATTGGACTGTCCCACCCAAAACTCCAGGAATTTCTCCATCTCCAGATCAGGTTTGCAAGTGTATCCTGGGCAGGAACTAACAGCTGTGAGGTGTGTCTCTGTTATGCATGACTTTGGAAGCTGAAAAACCTTTCCTCACATTCCTACTTCTTACGTGTGCAGGGTTCCAGGTTCAACAAATAACACAGACACATATAAATATGCAAATTCAAATGTGTTTTAGTTAAGAGACTTTTCATCTGTGGGACGATGTTTGTTTTCAGTAAATGCCAATGTAATTTAACACTCCCAGGTCCATCAGTAACACATAAGCTTGAACAAAAGGAAAATAAATATATCTTGACTGTTTAGTTTAAACACATAGCACAAAACCTTCTGTTGCCTTTATTTTACTCATTTTACCCCAGACCAGATCAACAATGAACTATTTACACCACATATTGTTTTCAAAAAACAGTTTTTATGTAATGTCTTGGCCAAAAATTGGACAAAAACATTTTTTCTCTCTAGCAGCATAACCTCAAATCCCTTAACAGATAATGGTTGCTACAAAGAAGATAGTATTTAGCTTAAAATGAGCAGAACTTCCAGTTTTCCCAGGCTTGGTAATTTATTGAAAGTTTTTGGCTGACAAGCTGAATCACTGACTACGGAACCTCTGTTTACACTGAGAAATGTTTTCAACTAACTTTGTCATATTACACCATGCTGTTTTGTCTAATTTCTAGGGAAATAGATGAGAAAAATCTTCTTGGTTTGGGTGGGAAAGGAACACTTTGGTTTCCTTTTCAATGAATTATGATGTTTTCATGCTTATAGAACTAAAGAAAAGAGGAAAACATTGTCTATAAATTACTTGTAATGGTTGTATGTGTATATGATATTCAGTTTTTTACATTTTTGTATCTATTATTTGTATAATAAAGAGTCTTTTTGGAACTTGCAACAATAGTAAGCTAACATATGTGATTTAGGCTACATTAATAGTGTGAACTGTATATGGATTAACCAGTCCAACCAGCTGTACTAACAGGAACAAGCTATGAACAATGCTTCTACAGCATTCATAAACCATAGTTCAACATTTACTAATGGACAATTAAAATCAAACTGTGGAAAAAGTGGATGAACTTTATTTTTAAGTTCTATATCAAGCAGCAGTCAGATAGCTTTTTTCAGTTAGTTTTACAATTTAACAAGACTAAATTTGACACATTTGTTATTCAAATGTGTATTTGATTACATATTGTATTTGTATTAAGACAAAAAAATAAAGATATATCCATTTATATTAAATGTCACAACACAAGAGTGATGATTTTATTTTTTTATGTCCCGCTATTTCTGTATCTGTTAGATATTGCACTATTGCACTCAGTACATAGTGTAGTGAGTTTAACATGATTTTCACCAAAATTACCCGTACTATATATACTTAATGCTGCTAGCTTGCACATTATGCTGAAAATACTTGTATGGACCCATACAAGTGTACAATGCTGTTTGCAAATGTTCAAAACTATAGTTTCAGGAAAATACAGTCTTTTTGGTAACAAAGGAATTTTCAATGATAGTTAGCTAACAAGTGAACATATGTGATTTAGGCTAATGTAGTGTGTACTGTATATCGATTTAACCAATCCAATGACAATGATCCTTAATTTTGAGAATCAACTTAAATTCCTATTTTGGTTTTGAAATCATATTGTTATTGAGATATAGCTTAAGACCTATATTCACATAACATTTTATTAAACCACAATAAAATCAATAGCATAAAAAAGTTTTTCTAAGAGTTTTCTATTACCAGTTCACAAAGCTACTAAGACAAACTTTTACTAAGGAATAAAAAAAGTATTAAGAGTAAGAACAGGGTTGATTTATTGCATTGAATTGATCATGATTACAAAACTAACAGTGAATGGTTGATAGGAGAGGGGTCTCTATCGGCAGTATTATTAATATTGTAGAGTGATATATAATTTTGCCATATTTTAACAAAGGTTTAAATATAAAAATAAAAATTTAAGTGTCATTAATTAAATTAGTTCAGCTTATTACAATTAGGTAAATTGTTCAGGGGCGACGTGGTGGCACAGTGGGTAGCATAATCGCCTCACAGCAAGAAAGTCGCTGGTTCGAGCCTCGGCTGGGTCAGTTGGCATTTCTGTGTGGAACTGCATGTTCTCCCTGTGTTCACGTGGGTTTCCTCCGGGTGCTCCGGTTTCCCCCACAAGTCCAAAGACATGCGTTATAGGTGAATTGGGTAAGCTAAATTGGCCATAGTGTGTGTGTGAATGAGTGAGTGTGTATGGATGTTTCCCAGTGATGGGTTGCGGCTGGAAGGGCATCCGCTGCGTAAAACATATGCTGGATAAGTTGGCGGTTCATTCCGCTGTGGCGACCCAAGATTAATAAGTACTAAGTCAAAAAGAAAATGAATGAATGAATGAATGAATGGAGTGGAACATGGCTTGTCCAGTGTGAGACCCACTTTACATTTTGTCTCAATCAGGCAGGGTAGATTTTTTAACAAACCAGATCTTAAATGCAGCAAGTTTATAATGGCATAACAGTTCATCAGAAGTTGATTCAATGATTTGAAGTGGTGTCCCAAAACTGAAAAAGAATGAATGAATAAATTGTTCAGCTAATACAGTCATGTAAAAACCCTATTGAATTCCATTGTTTTCAGTATGAGGTCTAGACTTTGACTATTGCAACATCTTGATTTTTTTTTCTTTTTTATATACATTCTATGTCTTGGGGGTTTATGGTCTTCTGGTTTGTTCAAATGCAATCCTTGCAAACGTGCTGCCATGTTTTATTTATTCATTTTTTAGAAAGGTCCGGCTTTCCTGGGGTTCTGGGAACCCTTCCAAACATGCCATAGTACTTGTATAGTCTTTTTCTAATTGTATTTTCATGAACTACTGGTGGTGAAGTCCTTGAGTTGTCAGGCATTTCTCTGAGCATTATATGGTCTGATCTTAGGGTGAAATTGCTGGGATGTAAACTCCTGGGAATATAGGTGTCTGTTTTGAATGCCTTCTACTAGTGAAAAAAACTTCCTAACTGTAGACTTTTGATGTAATACTCCTGCTAGATTGATAGCAGCAACTGTTGCTTCTTAAAGATCATTGCTGATGTTTTTCCAACTTGGCAGTGTTAACACAAGCCTTAAGGTTCCAGACCAACAAACTGCCAAAGCGTCTGCTTTTATAGAGATGTACACACTTATGGTGATCAGTTAATCAAATGCATTTGATTAGCTGTGTCTGATTGCTACTTACCCTCTTAATCCATCAACTTCAACAGTTGACTTTAACCTTTTTCTTAACCATTTTAACTGATCTCTGCATCTGGTGGGAGCACTTTTAGCTTAGCATACATCATTGAATTAGATTGGACCATTAGCATCTCACTCAAAAAAGAGTTTCAATTATTTTCCAATAATTTGAAATAAAAACTCTGTTTTACATTGTGTACTAAGACCTACAGAAAACAGAAATAAATGCAATTTGTTTTTAGTTTTTTTAAGGCTTTTTTAGGTCAATATGACAAGGAATTATAGTCTCATTCTAGTGTAATAATCAAGGAACTTTGCTGCTGTATCATGACTGCAGCAGGCAGAATGATATTATGCAGCACAGCTATCTAATTACTTATGCATAATATCATTGCGCCTACTGCAGCGATGGTATGGCAGCAAAGTTCCTTGATTATTACGCCCGAATAAGTGTTTAGTGTGATTTTAAATACAACTCAATGCCATGGAATTCAAGAGGGCATCCTGCCTTTTTCCCATGACTGTATATGCTTCACATAAACATTAATTAAATTAACTTTCCTAACTGTTCGTGCTCATTTTAATAACCATTTCACAGTGTTTTCACAATTTCTAAAAGCTCCAAAAAAATCTCTTGTGTTAGTTTTGCACTATAACAAATATGATAGAAGTCATGACAACAGAAGTATGCTAATGTACTTCCAACTGAAACTGAATATTGAGTAGGGGCAAGGCTTTCTTTTCCCCCCGCTGCAAACTAACAGTCAGAAGGACATGGTTAAGAATATTGTGGCTGAAGCTGTCAAACTAAAGGACCGCTACTCCAAACATGGAAGCAAATGGAAAATCATACATTGATTGAAGATTCATTCATTCATTCATTTATTCATTTTCTTTTTGGCTTAGTCCCCTTATTAATCTGGGGTCGTCACAGCAGAATGAACCACCAACTTATTCAGCATATGTTTTACGCAGGGCCGCACAGTGGCACAGTGGATAGCACAATCGCCTTACAGCAAGAAGGTCGCTGGTTCGAGCCTCGGCTAGGTCAGTTGGCATTTCTGTGTGGAGTTTGCATGTTCTCCCTGTGTTGGCGTGGGTTTCCTCCGGGTGCTCTGGTTTCCCCCACAAGTCCAAAGACTTGTGCTATAGGTGAATTGGGTAAGCTAAATTGTCTGTAGTGTATGTGTGTGAATGAGTGTGTGTGGATGTTTCCCAGTGATGGGTTGCAGCTGGAAGGGCATCCACACACACTCATTCACACACAT
>CAIGQW010000473.1:1783018-1826268 GCA_903798125.1 Danio choprae | reverse complement strand
TTCGGCTCAGCTGCCAAAACCGACCTCCGCAGACTACAGCGAATAGTTCGGACAGCTGAACGAATCACTGGCACTACCCTTCCTACACTTCAAGAACTGTACTCTTCCAGAGTGAGTAAAAGGGCTCACAAAATCACTCTGGACCCCTCACACCCAGCGCACTTCCTGTTTGAACTGTTACCGTCTGGTCGGCGCTACAGAGCACCAAGCACAAAAACAGCCAGACACAGGAAAAGTTTCTTTCCTCAGGCCATCTACCTCATGAACAGTTAAACATTCTACTACTGTGCAATAAATGTGCAATACTTTCTCATACGCACTCGCACACAGCACCTTATAACAACTTACAGTGCAATACTTCTTCTACGCAGTTGTACACAGCACCTTATAACTTGTCTGTACATACAATTCATCATCCAGAGATTTTTGTCTGATTGCATCTCTGTTTAATGTGTGTCGTCTTTTTCATATTTATTTCGTGTTGTCACTTGTCACTTTATGTACACTGAAAGCTTCTGTAGCCAAAACAAATTCCTTGTGTGTGTAAGCACACTTGGCAATAAAAACCCATTCTGATTCTGATTCTGATTCTGTGGAGAAGCATCTCACCTCATCTCGGGCTGCCCTGTCCGTCCGCCTCGTCCTATGGTGAGTGCCTGTTCCATAACTCCATCAATCTGCACCATTTCTCATCTACAAGCCACTCTAACCGTAAATTCATGTGATTTTCCCGTCAACGTCCTGGTGGATTCCGGAGCCGCTGGAAACTTCATCTCCACTCATTTCATCATGAAACATCGCATCCCGACAGTAATCAATGAAACCCGGTACCGTATCTATACGATACAGAACTCACCATTGGGCGAGGGCCAGATCACCCGACGGACACGCCAGGTCACCCTGGCGATTCCTCCAGGCCACCGAGAGAAACTCCACCTTTTGGCTTTGCCTAGGGCCAATGTCGATATTGTGTTAGGACGACCCTGGCTGGTCCAACATCAACCCACTGTCGACTGGAACTCTGGACAGATACTGAGTTGGAGCCATGCCTGCAAAGATCACACTCATCAACCTACTAACAACCAGTCATCTCTCTCCCTTCACTCAACCGCCTTAGATCACTCTTCCAAGGACCTCACCCGGCACGTTCCTCCCACCTACCACTCCTTCCTAGATGTCTTCAGTAAGGAACGTGCCACACAACTACCTCCTCACCGGCCCTACGATTGTAGCATCGACCTGCTGCCCAACGCTAAGTTACCGCACGGTCGCATCTACCCACTTTCCCGTCCTGAATACGAGGCGATGGAGAGCTATATCCAAGAAGCCATCAACCAGGGTTTCATTCGGCCATCCAAGTCGCCTGCCGCATCGAGCTTCTTTTTCGTAACTAAGAAGGATGGAGGACTCAGGCCGTGTATCGATTATCGGGTGTTAAACGACGCTACGGTGAAATTTGCTTACCCTTTACCACTTGTGCCAGCCGCTCTTGAGGAGCTTCGGGAGGCGCGAGTGTTCAGTAAGCTGGATCTCCGCAGCGCTTACAACCTGATCCGTATTCGAGAAGGAGATGAGTGGAAGACCGCCTTCATCACCCCTACTGGTCACTATGAATACCTTGTCATGCCCTATGGGTTAGCTAACAGTCCATCCGTCTTCCAAAATTACATGAACACTATCTTCAGAGACCTCCTCCACAAATGTGTAATTGTCTACATCGACGACATCCTTATTTATTCCCGTAATCTTGAAGACCACCATGATCAAGTCTGTCAAGTGTTGCAACGTCTCCGTAATCATCAGCTTTATCTCAAAGCCGAAAAATGCGACTTCCATCTTTCCACCATCTCCTTTCTCGGGTACGTGATCTCCGCTGCGGGGGTCCAGATGGAGAACGCCAAAGTGGACGCTGTAAACAACTGGAGGGTACCCCAAACCGTCAAAGAGCTCCAACGCTTTTTAGGATTTGCCAACTTCTACCGACGCTTCATCAAAAATTACAGCTCAATCTCTTCACCCTTATCATCTCTCCTCAAGGGGGGTCGGAAGACCATCGCCTGGAGCTCCGAGGCAGATCGCGCCTTCCGACTCCTCAAACGCAAATTCACCGCAGCGCCCATCCTCAAACATCCGGATCCTACACGGCCCTTCGTTGTCGAGGTCGATGCGGCAGACGTAGGAGTAGGGGCCGTACTCTCCCAGTGGTCTGACAAACCCAGAGCTCTCCATCCGTGTGCGTACTATTCACGGAAACTCACTTCCGCCGAGCAAAATTACGGCATAGGGGATCGTGAGCTGCTGGCCATCAAATTGGCCCTCGAAGAATGGCGGCACTGGTTGGAAGGAGCACAATTCCCATTCACCGTGATTACAGACCACAAGAATCTTCAGTACCTTCGCAACGCCCAGCGACTGAATGCCCGACAAGCTCGCTGGTCACTATTTTTCGCCAGATTCAACTTCTCCATCACTTATCAACCAGGGACTAAAAACTGTAAAGCGGACGCCCTTTCCCGCCTTTACTCGCCAGATCCTGTTTCAGACACTCCAGAACCAATTCTTCCACCTTCCATCTCCATTGCACCTATTCTGTGGAAAATCGACGACGACATTCGTGCCGCCACTCTCGAGGAGCCATCCCCTCCGGGTCTTCCACAAGGGTTAACCTATGTTCCATCCTGTCACCGTTTAACCCTCCTCGAAAGTACGCACACCTCCCTCGGTTCAGGACACCCGGGCAGCGGGCGAACCCTCTCGCTCCTACGTGGGAAATACTGGTGGCCTGGTATGGCCAGGGATGTTACCCAGTATGTTCGGGGGTGTTCGGTCTGCGCCGTCACCACCACTCCACACCGTCTTCCTGAGGGCAAACTTCAACCTTTGCCCATTCCCCGCCGGCCCTGGACCCACATTGGCATAGATTTTGCCACAGATCTACCACCATCTCGAGGTCACACCACCATATTGGTAGCTGTGGACAGGTTCTCCAAGCAGTGCAAACTGATCCCACTCAAAGCCTTACCTACTGCCTTAGAAACCGCGGAAGCCCTATTCCACCATGTCTTCCGCAATTATGGTCTACCCGAGAATATCGTCTCTGACCGGGGACCACAATTCATTTCCAGGGTCTGGCGGGCCTTCCAAATGCTTGGAACGTCGATCAGTCTTTCATCCGGCTACCACCCACAGACTAACGGGCAGACCGAACGTAAGATCCAAGAAATCTCACGCTACCTCCGGACCTACTGTGCCCACCACCAGGACACCTGGAGCCAGTACTTACCGTGGGCCGAATATGCTCAGAATTCCCTTCGCCAAGCTTCTACCGGACTAACCCCCTTTCAGTGTGTACTAGGGTACCAACCTTCCTTGTTTCCCTGGACTGGCGAAGCCTCTGAAGTACCCGCGGTAAACCACTGGTTCCAGGAGAGCGAGAGGGTATGGGACTCAGCTCACGTCCACCTCCAACGGGCAGTACGGAGACATACCGAAGCCGCCAACCGACGCAGACTGCCCAACCCAATATACCATCCGGGGAATAAAGTATGGCTGTCAACCCAGAACATTCGTCTCCGACTGCCCTGCAGAAAGCTGAGTCCCCGCTACATAGGGCCGTACACTATTCACTCCCAAATCAACCCTGTCACCTACCGCCTCAACCTACCACCTCACTCACGTATTCCTTCAGCTTTTCATGTGTCACTCCTTAAACCCTTCACTGACCCTGTCTCTCCTCCTTCCACAGACCCAGAGCTGCCTCCCCCTCCAACACAACCCGAAGTCATCGGTGAGAACATATACCAGGTCAAAGAAATCCTTGACTCCCGGCGGCGGGGCAACCGGATCCAATATCTAATAGATTGGGAAGGATTCGGCCCCGAGGAGCGGTCATGGACACCCCGGGAGGACATTCTCGATCCCTCTCTCCTCGAAATGTTCCACCAGCAACATCCCAATCGTCCAGCTCCTCGAGGCCGCGGTCGTCCACGCTGCCGGTCCAGGGTGCCAGGAGTCACCCGTGGAGGGGGGGGTACTGTCACACCCCCTGCACGTTCTATCAGTCCTGATCAACATTCACACTCTCCAGCCACTACACAACGCACTCAATCACCCGATTACTAACTACACACACCTGTGCACTCATCACCTTCACCTGCATCAGCCATCACCAGCACACTATTTAACTCACCCTCTCCATTCACCCAGTGTCTGGTATCATCTTCACATGGTCACAACTCTCTCCGTCTGCTCGTCCCGATCTTCAGTCACGGCTATCAACGTCACCTTTCATCCTGAGGCTAACCCCTGTCATCGGCTTGCTCATCAAAGGGAAGTGACTCTTATTGAACTGTTCGCTAGCACTACGGTGCGAAGATTGTCCTTTGTGTTTAATAAACACGGTTTAACTGACCCTTGTCTCTGCCTTCTGTGACGCGTGACAAAGGGCGAGTAAATGATGGCAGAATTTTTATTTTTGGGTGAACTATCCCTTTAAGGGGACATGATACACTTTTTTTTTTAAACACACATTTGAGTATTACTATAAGTTTATAAGTAATATATGTTATAAGTAAAGTGTCTCCCTCTGCAATGTACAGGTTAAGTTCCTAAATGGAATGCTTTTAATAATTTAAATTAATGCCTTTATTCTGCAGAAATGCATAAAAGTGCAATAGTTTCCACAAATATTAAGCAGCACACCACTGACAATAATACTAATTTTAAGGGTGGAATTAAGATTGAACACTGAAGGTTTATATGACACCAAAGGATCAAATAATAAGGAATAAATAAAATTTATATTTAAAAATTAATATATATATGACAAACGGTATTTTCCCCCTCAAATTTCTAGGTTTATAACCTTTATTTTTTAATCGGTCTGACTTTTTGCCCAGTTCTGAAAAAAACAAAAAAATGACAGAATTTCAACATTTGCTCTTCAGTGTTTCGGACTTTCAGCAGTGAAAATTAAACCACACTGAAATTCATTCATTCATTTTCATTTCGGCTTAGTCCCTTTATTAATCCGGGGTCGCCACAGCGGAATGAACCGCCAACTTATCCAGCATATGTTTTACACAGCTGCAACCCATCCCTGGGAAACATCCATACACACCCATTCACACTCATACACTACGGACAATTTAGCTTACCCAATTTACCTGTACCGCATGTCTTTGGACTTGTGGGGGAAACCGGAGCACCCGGAGGAAACCCACGCCAACACGGGGAGAACATGCAAACTCCACACAGAAATGCCAACTGACCCAGCCGAGGCTCGAACCAGCGACCTTCTTGCTGTGAGGCGAACGTGCTATCCACTGCGCCACCGAGAGGCCCCACACTGAAATTAACTAAACTGAAATTTGACTCTTAAAACTGAACTGACACAATTTCAATTTACTAGAACTTCTGTTTTGACACAATCTACATTGTAAAAGTGTTATAGAAATAAAGATGAATTGAATTGAATTTGCTGCAGTAGATGTAAACTCAGAAATTTAATCCTACCATTGTGAGTTTACTTGTTTTTTCTTGCTGAGCAGCAAAAATCTGAATTGTAAGATGTTAACTCAACTTCAAGACTGCAACACTTACATTTCAGAAAAGAAAAGTCTCATTTGTGAGATCTTATTTGCAAAATTGTGAGAAAGTCCATGAAACTGTGAGATAAAACTAGCAATTGTGATTTTATTATTAATCTGTGGCCTATTAATCTGTAAAGCCTGGAACAATGTGTGCTGAAAATTCAGCTTTGCCATCACATGATTCTTATATATATTTTTTTCTTATGCAGTATACTTATATATCTTATATATACTTTATATATATAAAAACTGAAAGCAGTAATGTTGTAATATTCTTTGAACATTTACTGTTGTTACTGTATTTTTGTAGATAATACCTGAGATCTTGCATACTCAGATGACCCCCACAGGACCACCCCAGCGGCCCCCAATGCTGCACTCTCTCCAATGGTGTGGACCAGGTCACTCTGTTCAAAATTAATAAAATAAAATATAAATACATTTTTCTATATACTTGCTCACCATTTACAATAAGGTTCCAAATGTTCAATTTTGTTAAATAATGTGAAAATGTTGATTTCAGCATTTACTGCATTATTCAAATTGTGCTTGCTAGGAAAGGGATAACGTGATCTAGGCAGTTGAATTGAAAGACCAAGGATCTATTCAAAAAAACTGCCTAGATCAGGGGTGTCAAATCCAGTTCCTGAAGGGCCCCAGTCCTGCACAGTTTAGTTCCAATCCTGCTTTACTTCAAACAAGCCTGAAGGACTCAATTAGTTTGATCTGGTATGTTTAATTAGGGTTGGAACTAAACTGTGCAGAGCTGCGGTCCTCTAGGAACTGGATTTGACACCTGTGGCCTAGATATACATTATTCTTTTTATTACATGACTAATTGCCACAAAACAAAACAATCAGACATAAAAAAAAAACTTATCTGAAATGCAATCATTTATTAACTCTTCAAATAAACATATGTTTTTGTTACAAAGATGAATAAATGCTGTAATAAATGTATTGTTTATTGTTTGTTCCTGTTCATGTAAATATATTAACTAACATTAACTACCGGAACCTTGTTATATAGTGCGATAATTTTTTTTATGTTAAAGCAACTCAAAGCAGAACATTCTTATTTACATCTTTTAACAGGCCTTGAGGAAAAAAAAAACATACAAGTTTTGCTAAACCCAAACATCTTCATTATCATTACCCATACAGGGATCTTGTAAACCATGGTGTGTAATAGTACATTTAATTTTTTGCCTATTGGGAAGTAAAACAATACAGTAGAACTATATTTATAATGTACGGTCTGGAACCTGTACTATCACAATGAACATATGGAAACTATCGGTTGTAACCTAAACTAGCCATAATAAGTACATTACCTTGATGTGCTTCACTGTCTAGAAAAGCGGGTGGTCCCATCAAACTGAAAACACGACTGCAGACCTACTGCAGAGTTTGATTTGGAACATTCCACTCATAATGAGGTGACAGATGAGTGTTTAAGCATATCTCTGACATTTAAGATGTCAGGGAGGAGGGTGATTTAGGGGCTGGGTCTGTCACTGAAGTATTTGACGAGTGATTAAAACAATGTGTGCTTGACAGGTCCCTCTAAACGGCTGAAGAGTGTGTAAAGTAGAAAGCTGGTAATCCAATACAATTCAATGATATTTTACAATTCAATTAATGTCCCAATTAATGAATGAATGAATTTTTTTAAAAATAAAAAATAAAAAGATGCCTAAAAGTTCCGAATTTTGAGTGTTCTAAAATGAGCGCCCGAGGTTAGTAGAGTACGAGGTTAGTAAATTACATAATACATGCTTAAACCAGAGCCATATAAGGGCTTTTCGCAAAGCGCCACTTTTCCACAGAGAATTATAGAAAGACAAATTATGAATTAAGTAGATACAATTATGGAACTGAAACAAAAGAAAGAACTTTAATGGTAATGAAGGTTTTGATGTGGAACATGCTTTTAGGTCTGACAGAGTTGACATTTCCCAACTGCAGACCCACAGAGCACACCGTCAAAACGTGAGGCGCAGCAGGTGAACGTGAAATGCATGCAGGGCACATAAGCACCACACAAAACACTTGATGCCAATAGAAAACTATTATTAAAAAAGTGCCTCTCACTTCAAAAAACACATTTGGTGTGATTTGGGCCTGAACAGTCATTCATCACTCTCAGGACAACATATCTGTACACTCTTTAAAGATGCAGTCACAATTGCCATGCCTCCAAACACAAGGTGAGACACAATAATCATTGTAATAATCAGAATCAGAATCAGAAAGAGCTTTATTGCCAGGTATGTTCACACATACGAGGAATTTGCTTTCGTGACAGAAGCTTCTACAGTGCAACAGAATCACAGAGACAGGACAAAAAACAGATAATAAATATATTTTAAATATAATGTTCATTTTGTGGGAAGAAGAAGATATTGTCGGCGATATCAGGTAAGCACAAATATTTATAATTTTTTTCTCTGCGCTGGTCGCATGTGTGTGTGTGTGCGCGCGTGTCGAGTCTCAGGCCCTCCTTTCTCTCGGCTGCTCCTTCTCCTCCTATGAGGGTGTCTCTCTGGCCCAATCACTAGAAAATACAGGTGTTACTGATTATTTATGATTGGACCACTGACCAGCCACCGGTGTCTTCGCTTGCTCTTCCCCCTTTTTGGGTGTTCGATCATGCCTTCCCCACCACAGTCATCTTTTATATAAGCCGGTGATTGTTGGTTGGACCTCTAATTATGGGTGTGAGTGCATGCGTGCGTGCGTGTGGGGTTCTTTATACATGTTTAAAAGGCCCTGGGCGTACATGATTATTGCGTATGTGTGGTATAAGTTGTTCTTGAATTATTTTGTACATTTAGAATAAACTTTTGTATTAAAGTTTTGAATCATGATTTATTCATGAAAATATCCACACGCACAATACATTTTGTAAATTTGTGCATACGCATGGTTAGTGAAAGAGACTCATTGTGTTTTCAGACAAGCAAATAAAAAAGTAAATTATCTGCCAATGGGTTAAGTGAAATAATCTCTCAAATAATTTCAAATTTTAAATAAGATTGTTCACTTACCCCATTGACAGATCATATCTTTCAGATTTAATTATTATCGCTTTAAGGAAAATCCCACTTCATTTTGTCTTGTTATTATTTATTAAAAATATAAAAAATATAGGTAACACTTTACAATAAGGGTGCATTAGTTAACGTTAGTTAATGCATTAGTTAACATAAGCTAACAATAAATAAGGCATCTATTAAGCATTACTTAACCTTTGTTAATGCTAACTAAACATTTATTTATGTGTTAGCTAATGCATTAGTACATGATCTAACAGTAAACAACGACTTTGTTCAACATTACTTAACCTTTGTTAATGTTAATTTACACATATTCTAATGCATCTCTTTACATGAACAGCTTAATTAGTTAATGTTTACTTACCTATACACTAACGTATATTTGTTAAAGGATTAGATAACTTGATCTAATAATGAACAACACATTTATAAAACAATACTGAATCCTTGTTAATGAAAACTTACAATGTAAGTTAATGCATTAGTTAACATGAACAAAAAAATCAGGTTCAGAAATACACAAACTTTGTTCATGTTAACTACTCATATACTAATGCATACTTATTGATAAAGCTTATAAAAAGTTCATAGTTCCTGATCAACGCCAGGGACAAAGGAGGACTCTATTGGAGTGCTTTACATCAAAACCTCAGCTTCAACTGTTATTCATGTTTGTTAACTATTTACTAACACTAATTATCATTAACAAATCATTTGTTGATACAATTGAGAACCTTATTGTAGTGTACACTATTCCAACATTACCTAATGCTTTATTAACATCCATTAACTCTTTACTAACATGATTTATCATTAACAGCGTTAATAGGGTTAGGAACCTTATTGTAAAGTGTACACTATTCCAACATTACCTAATGCTTTACTAACATTCATTAAGTCTTTACTAACATGACTTACCACTAAACCAAGAATAACTAATGTTACAAACATCTATGGGTTCATTAAAACAGTAATTATAGATTTTCCTGGACCCGAAATCACTCAAAACCATCTATTACTTAGACTTTCAGAACCTTCATTACATTACATAGTTGTGTCAGATATAAAAACATCAAAATATTTTTGGATTTATGATAATTAATTTCTGCAAAACTGGGAAAGTGGTTATTGCCAATATTGGTTACTGCACCACTGTAAGCATGCCATTCGTCATGATACTTCCAGGATGCACGTGTTGTTCAATAAGTGGGTTATAAGTGGGAACTGACCCAGCTCTCTGTTCCTAGCTCTGTCTGTCAATGGATCACCAGTTTTCTGACAGCTAGTCAGAATGGACAAAATCACATCCGACAGCTGCACCATCAGCACCGGCGCCCCCCAGGGATGTGTCCTCTCCACACTACTCTTCTCCCTATACATCAACGACTGCACTGCAAAAGACCACTCCATCAAGCTCCTGAAGTTTGCGGACGACACTACTGTTATCGGCCTCATCCGGAACGGTGACAAGTTTGCATACAGACAGGTTGGCTTTATGGTGCAGATGCAATAACCTGGAGCTGAACACGCTCAAAACGGTGGAGATGATAGTGGACTTTAGAAGAACCCGCCCGGCACTCCCCCCACTCACCATCATGAACAGCACTGTGGCTGCAGTAGAATCATTCAGGTTCCTGGGCACCACCATCTCTCAGGATCTGAAGTGGGACAGTCAAATAGACTCTATTGTGAAGAAAACCCAGCAGAGACTGTACTTCCTTCGTCAGCTGAGGAAGTTCAACCTGCCCCAGGAGCTGCTCGTACAGTTCTACTCCACTGTCATCCAATCCATCTTCTGCACTTCAATCACCGTCTGGTTCGGCTCAGCTGCCAAAACCGACCTCTGCAGACTACAGTGAATAATCCGGACAGCTGAACGAATCACTGGCACTACCCTTCCTACACTTCAAGAATTGTACTCTTCCAGAGTGAGTAAAATTACAAAATGCAAAAATTTTTACAAAAAAAAGAGGCTTACAAAATTACTCTGGACCCCTTACACCCAGCGCACTTCCTGTTTGAACTGTTACCGTCTGGTCGGCGCTACAGAGCACCAAGCACAAAAACAGCCAGACACAGGAAAAGTTTCTTTCCTCAGGCCATCTACCTCATGAACAGTTAAATATTCCTCTACTGTGCAATAAACATGCAATACTTTCTCATACGCACTCATACACAGCACCTTATAACAATTTACAGTGCAATACTTTTTCTATGCAGTTGTGCACAGCACCTTATAACTTGTATATTTATAACCAATCTGTACATACAATTCAACATCCAGAGCTTTTTGACTGATTGCATCTCTGATTAATGTTTGTCGTCTTTTTCATATTTATTTTGTGTTGTCACTTGTCACTTTATGTACACTGGAAGCTTCTGTAGCCAAAACAAATTTCTTGTGTGTGTAAGCACACTTAGCAATAAAACTGATTCTGATTCTGATAAGGTGATTTCAGGACCTTCGATGAACAAGCTTAAGAAGGTTTATTTCTAATTCTTTGTGCAACCCCCAGCAATCCAAAGACCCATTTTTTTCTGTGCCAAGTCTTGGCCTTCCACGTCCATACTGCAATGAGCGTGCAATATAAAAACAAAGATAATTATACAATATAATAAAGTTAAAAAGACAAATAAGGTGCACACAATGACATTTTAATATCTCTGTAATATGTCATGTATTTAAGTTATATATTATTTATCTTTTGTATGTCATATATATTGTTTGTTTGTTAAATACAGACGTAACACTTAACACTTACCGAACATAGTTGTCCCCTTTGTTTGAGTTGTATGTTCAGCTTCTTTCTGTGCTGGCAGTCACATTAAATTTTTACTTTAAGCATTTTTATTTATTTATTGAAGGTTTGATGTCCTTCAATCACTGACAACAACTTTTGCTTTAATGACTGGCTTTTAAAAATAAGTAAACAGTGAGGCCTATTAGTATTTAAAATGTATTGTTATTTTATAAATTAATTATAATGTTTGTAAATGCATTACCTAACATGAAGTATGATTCCTGTAACATTACTGTATAGTTACAGTCTCTTTGGCATTAAATACAGGGGTGTTACATAAGTGATACATTTGTGATACATAAGTGGCTACTTAAATGTGCCCACTAAGCTAACAAGTGTACTTTTTATTGTAATCTACAGTTTATTTTAGTTACTGAACCATGGAAGGTGGTGAAGCAGTCCTGGAGATTTTTGACAGAGGAAGCAACATGACAGATGCATTCCAAAAGTATGGTGTGGACCAAAACACGATTATGCAGAGTGCAGCTTTTGCTGAACTGGCCATTGCAGCCCCAGAGAAATATACAGAAATTCAAAACAAACAGGGAGAGAAATTATCAAGCATTACTCAAAAATCTCATGATGATATTATGGCAGATAAGACCATTGCACACAAAATACAAGCCATGAAAAAGGGGAAATTGCTAATAAGAAAATAGTTGATAGTTGTAAAGAAAAAAAAAAGTGGTTTTATATGTATGTATGTATGTACAGTCGTGGCCAAAGATTTTGGGAATTACATAAATATTGGAAATTTAAAAAGTTACTGCTTAAGTTTTTATAATAGCAATTTGCATATATTCCAGAATGTTATGAAGAGTGATCAGATGAATTGCATAGTCCTTTTTTGCTATGAAAATTAACTTAATCCAGAAAAAATTAAAGCTGTCATTAAAGGACCTGCTGAGATCATTTCAGTAATCGTGTTGTTAACTCAGGTGAGAATGTTGACGAGCACAAGCCTGGAGATCATTATGTCAGGCTGATTGGGTTAGAATGGCAGACTTGACATGTTAAAAGGAGGGTGATGCTTGAAATCATTGTTCTTCCATTGTTAACTATTGTTAACATTGAAATGCGTGCAGCCATCATTGCGTTGCATAAAAATGGCTTTACAGGCAAGGATATTGTGGCTACTGAGATTGCACCTAAATCAACAATTTATAGGATCATCAAGAACTTGTTAAGAAGGCTTCAGGGCATCCAAGAAAGTCCAGCAAGCGCCAGGATCGTCTCCTAAAGAGGATTCAGCTGCGGGATCGGAGTGCCACCAGTGCAGAGCTTGCTCAGGAATGGCAGCAGGCAGGTGTGAGCGCATCTGCATGCACAGTGAGGCGAAGACTTTTGTAAGATGACCTGGTGTCAAGAAGGGCAGCAAAGAAGCCACTTCTCTCCAAAAAAAAAAAAACATCAAGGGCAGATTAATCTTCTGTAAAAAGTATGGCGAATGGACAGCTGAGGACTGGGGCAAAGTCATATTCTCCGATGAAGCCCCTTTCCGATTGTTTGGGGCATCTGGAAAAAGGCTTGTCCGGAGAAGAAAAGGTGAGCGCTACCATCAGTCCTGTGTCATGCCAACAGTAAAGCATCCTGAGACCATTCATGTGTGGGGTTGCTTCTCATCCAAGGGAGTGGGCTCACTCACAATTTTGCCCAAAAACACAGCCATGAATAAAGAATGGTACCAAAACACCAACAGCAACTTCTTCCAACAATCCAACAACAGTTTGGTGAAGAACAATGCATTTTCCAGAACGATGGAGCACCGTGCCATAAGGCAAAAGTGATATCGAAGTGGCTCGGAGACCAAAACGTTGAAATTTAAACACTGCAAATACTGACTCTTTGCATAAATGTCATGTAATTGTCAATAAAAGCCTTTGAAACGTATGAAGTGCTTGTAACTATATTTCAGTTCATCACAGAAACAACTGAAACAAAGATCTAAAAGCAGTTTAGCAGCAAACTTTGTTAAAACTAATATTTGTGTCATTCTCAAAACGTTTGGCCATGACTGTATGTATATACAGTTTTTTATTGAATACTTTATTTTAATTATTATTTTACTTATTTGTTTTTTTTATATTATTACGCTGTACATGTTATGTAATGTAATAAAGGTTCTGAAAGTCTAAGTAATACATGGTTTTGAGTGATTTCGGGTCCAGGAAAATCAATAATCACTGTTTTAATGAACCCATAGATGTTTGTAACATAAGTTATTGTTGGTTTAGTGGTAAGTCATGTTATTAAAGAGTTAATGAATGTTAGTAAAGCATTAGGTAATACTGAAATAGTGTACACTACAATAAGGTTCTCAATTTTATAAACATTTGCTTTGTTAAGGATAAATCATGTTGGTTAAGAGTTAAAGAATGTTAGTTAAGCATTAAGTAATGTTGGAATAGTGTACACTACAATAAGGTTCTCAATTGTATCAAGAAAATTATTTGTTAATTATAAATCATGTTAGTAAATAGTTAACAAACATGAATAACAGTTGAAGCTGAAGTTTCGATGTAATGCACTCCAATTGAGTCGTTGATCAGGAACAATGAACATTATAAGCTTAACAATAAGTATGCATTAGTATAAGAGTAGTTAACATGAACAAAGTTTGTGTATTTCTGAACCTGATTTTTTGTTCATGTTAACTAACGCATTAACTTACATTGTAAGTTTTCATGAACAAGGATTCAGTATTGCTTTATAAATGTGTTGTTCATTATTAGGTCAAGTGATCTAATCCATTAACAAATATGTGTTAGTGTATAGGTAAGTAAACATTCACTAATTAAGCTGTTCATGTAAAGAGATGCATTAGAATATGTGTAAATTAACATTAACAAAGATTAAATAATGCTGAACAAAATCGTTTACAGTTAGATTATGTTTACTAATGCACTAGCTAAAACAAATGTTTAGTTAGCATTAACAAAGGTTAAATAATGCTTAATAGATGCCTTATTCATTGTTAGTTCATGTTAACTAATGCATTAACTAACAACTAATTCACCCTTATTGTAAAGTGTTACCAATATATATATATATATATATATATATATATATATATATATAAATCTTTAGTGCAGACCAATTTTTTTATTTGTAATAACTTAGGTCAAAGCACAGAATTTAACTGGAAGAACACAGTGGTTTAAATTAAAATCAGTTATCAACTATGAATAATATTTTTCTGAGTCATTCCAATGATTCCTACCTATTGTTATCATGGACGGACGGACGGACGGACGGACGGACGGACGGACGGACGGACGGACGGACGGACGGACGGACGGACGGACAGACAGACAGACAGACAGACAGACAGACAGACAGACAGACAGACAGATAGATAGATAGATAGATAGGAGTTTTTGTTTGAGAATTCCAAGCAGCCTAGTACACTAATTCCAAGCCACACTGGCTCAACCATTTTGTTCGTTATGTCAGAGCATATTTTCTAACCTCTATAGGCCTACTGAATTTGTTATCACAATACTCCAATGATCTACTTACCTCTGATAGGACAACAAACGTGTATGCGTAGAAAGGTCTGGAGTAAACAAAAACAGGCAGTGTATAGTCATTCCTGGCAATTGAAGCGATCCGCATGGCCTCCTTGACACGGTAGTGCACAAATTTGACAGTATTAGCCGAAGACTTCAGCTCATAGTCTAAATAGATGGATGGATATAGTGCTGTACTCTCTTTCCACAACCACATCAGATGGTCATTGCGTACGTGTTCTATATTAGGACACTCTCCTGTATAACGAAATGGATGCTGCTTGTAACCATAGTTGTAACAGTCAGGAAACAGGTAAAACCCCCAAAGACCATGTGGTCGGCGACTTTCGGCTAGCAGTAAAGTTGAGTTCATGAACACTTGTCCAGCCCTCTCAAACACCTCCTTTGCTTCATTCTCCACTTTACTTTGTGGCCAGCCAGGGTGTAACTTTCTTATAAGCTCCTTAGATTTGTTCCGGTAGATGTCTTTCGAGCCCCAATTGCGCACCCACTGCGGTCGCCAGTTTTCCCAATCAATGACACCAAGCCCATGAAAGTCCTTGATGGGTATGAGCTTGTCGATATCCGCTCGAGCTTTGCTGAGGTGTTTGCTCAGGCTTTGGTTCTGAGGAAGGCCACCATTGATAGGAGTTTCAGAGCTTGTGTAGTAAGGGTAGTAACCCAGGTGACTGTGGTAAAAGATTGTGACGTTGGGGCCACTCAAGGTCTCATTGTGGTTAGCAGCAATGTCAAAGACACTAAGGTCCAAATCCACCTTCCAAAGAAATAGACAAAATGTAATTATGTATATTACACATGGGACTGCACAATATACTTTTTTTTTAACTTGCAACTGATTATATGTTCAAACTGCTATCTGTATTAATTACATAATACACTGGGTTTTTTAATATGAATTACTATGGCACTGTGAAAATTACTTTATACAACATTTATTCATGATATAGATATTATGTTGAGCTTTTTTTTTTTTTTTTTTTTATAAAAGTCTTTACCTAAAGGGTCCATATTGGTACCCCAAAGGTAGATATTAGTATCTAAAATACCTAAAATGTGCATACCAAAAAGTTTATCTTTTGAAAAGCTACAGTACCACCCTAGTAATAGCTTTGTATCTTTATTTCTGTGAGTAAATGACTTATTCCAGAATTGCAAGAACATTTCATACATTTTTCTTGAAATGTAATTATATACAACAAATGTATTATTTACAGAAAACTGAATCTATTACTAAAGTAAAATAATGCAAAATGCATAAATATGATAGGTAACATTTGATTGTT
Organism: Danio choprae; assembly: GCA_903798125.1. Lineage (NCBI taxonomy): Eukaryota > Metazoa > Chordata > Actinopteri > Cypriniformes > Danionidae > Danio > Danio choprae. The sequence goes on along the minus strand of CAIGQW010000473.1, from coordinate 1,810,004 downwards.
ACTAATTGTTATTTAATTTATAGTTAAACTGTTAAAATGACTCAGTAACAGTGTTAACATATGATTAATCTACTATAAGGTTACCCTAAACATTTTGTACAAATTAATGAGAAGAAAAATGACATGCCTTCCAGAGAAAGTTAAATGGAGAAAGTCACATGTTATTTCTAGCAGTGTTTTATAAATTGTTATGCCTTTTTAGAATATATGTAACAGAGTTGACCAAAACATAGGTACTGACACAAAATTTACTAAAGGACTGTACACTCAATGCTGGGTTGTGGCAGGAAGGGCATCTACTGTCTAAAAATTCCACTGTTCATTCCACTGTGGAGACCCCTGATAAAGCAGGAAATAAGCAAAAACATAGTGACTGAGTGAGTGAGTGACTGAATGTATGATTCAAGGTGCAGAGACTGTCAAAAATAGATATAGTTGGATTTTTTAAGTTAATATTTTTATTTCCCTAAATATACATACAAAGATAATTTTTTGAGATTTAATTTGTATTATTATTTAAAACTGCTTCATTAAAGTTGCATGTCATGATGCATCTCATGTTGCTGTTTATTTGTTTTTGTTTTTTTGTGTATTCTGTGATTGTGACTTTAAGCTACAAGGAGTTACACAGAAGTTTCATTGTACATCTATATAATGACAATAACAAGGATTCTCATTCTGATTCTTATGTTGAACCTTGAATCGAAGACGGCAGGATTCAGTAGGTGCGTTCCACACCACCACAAATGGCCGATGAGGTAACAATGGTGTCCGAGTTTGCTTCAACTGATCGGCCCAAGCAACCAGCAATCCACACACTGCCACTGCCAGAAATCCAATCAGCGCCATTGCCTGAATCCCCTCATAGATCAAATAACCAACATGCCTCAACCTGTGGAGAAACAAAACATGATAAATTGCATTTAAAAAAGATTGCATTGTGAGGTTAATTTGGCAAAGATATTCAAAGACATGGCACAAAAGCAAGGGTCAATGAGCAGCCATGCCCTAGATTCCTCAGCACAATGATCCTCTGTACTGCACTCAATTAACTGTCCTCTAATTTCAGTATTCATTATAATAATTAATGCATACGCGACTTGATCTAGCAACATTGACGTTCATAATACATTGTTATAGAAATTTTTCACATTTTAAATTGGCTTTCCTTTTTTTTAAATGTTCATCTAATTTTAATTTTACTGTATATTTTAATGATATTGTTATTTGCTTTGACTTTTGTGATTTTTTTTAAAAAAAGCCTCTTTCATCTCATTTTTATTTAATTTCTTTCAGCTATGTTTTGAGTACTGAAAGCATTTTAGTACTTTTTAGTTAATACATAATGAATATAATAACAATTCTAATAAATCATGTTAAAAAGTACAAGTACAAAAGTAGTATTTACCTGTAGCTGTATTTTTAATTATAAAAAGTTCAGTGTTAAAAGTATACAAACTTTGATTATATAATAATGTTGACATTTGGAGAAAACCACGTAACTTGAAGGAGAGATGAAGAGTAAAAACATTTAAAATTATAACTAGTATTTTGGTTGCTAATATGTCATCAAATAATTATTGATCTAAATAACTCTGACAAGATGATATATATATATATATATATAAACATATATAAAAATAAATGACATTTTAAAGAGTATCTTCTCCAAATTATGGTGAAAATGAACACATTATTATTTTTAATAATGTGAAAAGTTTAAGTTGAATCACAGAACAACTTTTTATTCAGCTGTTGAATAGACCCTTGAATATTTGGAATCTCTTTTGCTGTTAGGATAACATGACAACGAGACATAACAATTTTCATATAAGAATATTTTGATAAATTGCAAGAGTTTTGGAAGGGGAGTTTCTCCCTTTTACCTTCAATTTAACATAAAAAGACATATGTGTAACATTAAAATTGCTTGCTAATCTCGGTCAAATTCCTTTCACAGTTACAAGTGTGATTGTGAACACTCAGGGGGCCTCGTAAATGAAATCAGCCCTGAATTTTCCAGCTCTGCCCATTTATTACTATTATTGTTGAATACTCTTGAATTAAAGCTTGCAATATTTGTTCAAAGGAAAAACAAAGACAAGGAAAACAATGATATCAATTCACCATTTGAAGGGCCTTTCCTCCTCACATATTTGTAATGGATAATATCTCCTTCTTGTGGCTTTGTGGGAGTCTGTCCGATAAAATAAAAGAGATAATGTAGCTTACGGTACATGGGGAAGATCTGCATTTCCCCTTCCAAGGAAATGGCTGTGAAACTTGTCGATCTAACCAAGAGCAACAACGTGGTGAAGTCACTGAGTCTTTTCATAAACCACAACCATCCACAGAACCCCACCACAAAAAAGACCCCCCAAAAAACTTGTCTGAGACATACTGGCACTGGCTTTTTCCTCAGACAGACAGTGCTCGAGGGACATGAGAACCAACGGCTTTTTTCTTTCTCCTCTTTAGAAAATGGACTGATTAAGTCCAGATGGCAATGAGGCTGCACATCATGTTATACATATAACTTTTTTATTCATTTAAAACTGAAAATAAGTTATGACTTTTGACAATTTCATGCAATTTCAGTATTATATCTTCTAATCATGACTTTATATCTCTCAATGTAGCTTTATAGTTCTCGCAATTCATATAAGCTTCATGCTTTAAAGATCAAAGGTGCAATACTTTTTAAATTTTTAACATTGTTTTTATTTAGGCCTCACAGTGACGCAGTGGGTAGCACGTTCACCTCACAGCAAGAAGGTCGCTGGTTCGAGCCTCGGCTGGGTCAGTTGGTGTTTCTTCGTGGAGTTTGCATGTTCTCTGTGTTGGCGTGGGTTTCCTCCAGGTGCTCCGGTTTCCCCCACAAGTCCAAAGACATGCGGTACAGGTGAATTGGGTAAGCTAAATTGTCCGTAGTGTATGAGTGTGAATGGGTGTGTATGGATGTTTCCCAGAGATGGGTTGCAGCTGGAAGGGCATCCGCTGCGTAAAACATATGCTGGATAAGTTGGCGGTTCATTCCGCTGTGGTGACCCCAGATTAATAAAGGGACTAAGCCGAAATGAATGAATGAAAGAATTGTTTTTATTTTGTTTGTTTTTTTTTCACTTTCAAAAAGTCTAGTGTTGCTTCATATGCATGAGTCTAAACTGTAAAAATGTAACTCTAGAAGACTTGTAAAATTAGCAATTTCCAAAAAAATGTAGTGTCCCTTTAACTATAAAGTAGTAAAGTAAAAATACTTCTTTCTGTCCACCACTGTTGTGACTTGTATCTTGCTGTCAGGATTACGGTACATTCAGTTTTGTTTTTAGTGTTTCTTGTTGAATTAGACCTACAGTACATCCGAAATCACATACTGAAATAATGGAATAAATATGGGTAGTGTGAATTAAATTCAGACATACTACATCTGCCGTGGTGTCATTAGCGTGACCTACCAGTGTCAGTTGTGTTGCTTCACTTTCATTCATAAATCCTCTCCTATGGCCTTATGGGATAGTAAAGTGTCCCTCTAATATGCTCTTCAGAAAGTTGGTTGACTTAGTTTGCCATCCAGGTACTTTGGCAATACATTTATCACATACTATATAATAGTGTTCCCATGCCAATCTGTCGTTTACTTTCATCAAATACTTTTATCTTGAAATCTGTGTGCTTGCTTGCTAACATGTTACATTTGTAGCTCTATATCTCACAATTCTAAATGTTTCATATATTGAATTTCTGGCCCACACAATGAATTTCGATCTTAGAGGGTTTTTTTATGATGTGACCAGATGTACATTATTTCTCATAATTGTGGTATGTGTAATATATATTTCTTTATTTCAACTGTCTCTCACAACCATAGAGGCTTTTATAATAATCCTGTTCATTATGAAAATGACTTGCAAAAATGCTTCTCTATGATAAAACGAGAACATTTCCTTCATATTGTAACCAGCATGCAGCTGGAATAAACAGTGGTCAGCTGCAATCAGAAGGCCTTGTGTTGCATACCTCGAAATTGTGTGTGCCCAAATTTGAAAAGTAATCTGGAAAAATAAAAAAATCTACACCGTGTCTGAAAATTGTGAAAGGACTATAATTTCATAAAGAAACCAGGGTGTTTCTCTAAACATGAGTTTTTGCTTGCAGTTCAATGCAATGTGTCCTAATGCTTTGCAAAACATTTTACAATGGCCTGTGTGGCCCATGAATTTGATGCTAAATTCAATCTTCATATGGCACATGGCTGATGTGGAATATGTTACATGGGGGTAAGAACAAGCTGCCTTGATTGGCCTCAACAAGGGACAGAAGAAATGAGTCAGTGGCCATGAGTCTTTTGCCTGCTGGAGTCCATGTGTGGAAAAATGTGTTTATAACTGTTGTTGGTTCCCAGTTACCTTATGGAAAAGGGCTTGTTGGTTGGGTCCAACACTGACACCTGTCCCAAAAGCAACAAAAAAGTTGGCTTTGGTGAGCGATTAAGCAAATAAAGGTAACAACAGGTTGCACCATCCCTGTGTTTTCTTTGTAATAATCATTAAAATAAAGCTATATACAATTTTATAGCTTACATTTTTTGCACATGGTGTTTCTTTTTTTGCATACACCCAAACTTTTTATTTATATAAATTATATTTTATGTTGCACTGTATCTCACATGTCTTAATTTGTTAAACTGGATGGTCACCACAGAAATGTTGTCGACTTTAAGTTCACACTCTTTTCCTCTCCATATGCACCAGACACTTTCTTATAAACATTCCACTTTTTGGGGGGACATTGTGCAATTATGAGTTTGCCTTACTCAGGTGAGTGGGCTTGACAAATCACTCGTATGAGGTACAGTCTTCTCACTTTGTGTGCATGTATGTAAATTATGTATATATAAAAGTTGCTAGAATAAGTTACCATGTACTTGCAAAGTTACTGGTAGTCAACAGAATGTCTGATGGGTTGCCATCAAAATGGTTGCAGGCTTTGACATACTTGACATAGGCTACTTGACATAGTTGCAAAGTTACTAATTCTCAACAAAATGCCTAAAGAGAACCATTTAAGTAAAGTGTTACCACATTAGTGTTATTGTGCTGTCAACATATGTCTGAATGACATATTTACAGTGCTTTGTCCAGACATGCCATTGGGCATTTGTTTATGTGCTCTACAGTTGGATGGTTCCCATGAAGCAGGTTGTTTTCGCAATGAATGCACTGGTGTTGCTGAAAGAAGTAGCTATTGAAAGCCTACCAAGATCGTTCGCAGTGAACTTGTCCCTAGTCCAGTCCTAATTAGGAGGAACTTGCTCTGCATACTTTACCGCCAGAATGCTACTGTATGTTTGATTGCCCTGAGCATTTTATTATTTCTGGTCAGTTTCCATGTAAAATTTTCAATGGTCATTTAGACTACAGCAAATATGTGATTTCACTACTAACATACGCCAGGTAATTTCCTTTGATGCAATATTTCATTTTGCTTAAAATGTGCTTGTTTAATGTATTTTAAGTCAGTTACAAATCCACAATACGCAAGTAAAATACTATTAGTCAATATGAGAGATTTTTTTCAATAAACGTTTTGGTTGTGCTTACTTTGACTTTCCATTTATGACACTGTTTTTAGCTAAAAACAGAACTTTTTAATTTTTGCATCTCTTTTTTTTTTTCAAGGGAGGAGGAGTCTTCTGAAAACCAGTTATTAAAAACAATGTCATTATTGCCTCTATGTTAACTACACAACACATATTTGTGGAAAAAAATAACATTAAGAGCATTATTCGTTAGGCATGCGTACTTGAAACCAAAACAATAATGGCTACATGATTGTATATGTGTGCAGGAATATCATATTTCTTTACAAGGTGACATTGCCAGCTACTGACTTGCATGCACAATAAAGCATTTTTGTGTAAAGGGCGAAATCAAAAGTTTTACCAACATTTAAAACCCTTTTTACTTTTATTTTGCCATTATCTAGTATTTAATGTTACTCTTTAAAAGCAACAATCATTTAAATACACTGTTCAATGTAATCTTTAGTAAATCTCAGAATGAATACCTATTTTTAAAACTGTACATAATAATATTATGATGAATTCACTTGTGCCACTTAAAACAAATTAATTTACTCGTTTATATTTAACGTATTATATCAACTTATTATTTATTTAAATGAGTTTATCAAAACAAATTTTGTTTGTTTAAAACATTTATGAATATCAGCTTGTTTCTAATTTTGTGACTTCCTATATTTTTATTAACAAAGTTTTAAAAACTTTATTTAATGTAGCCTATGCTAAAGCCAGATTTTAATATTTTATTAAATTGCTTTTCACTGACCTTTTGAGTCTGTTTTCAAAAACGAGACTTCCTCGGCAAGCCCCTGGTTCCAGAACCACTCAGCATATCAGATGTAATTATCTTTTCCCTGTCCTAAACATCCAGTTGAGGCATTTTGTTGTGCTGTGTTCAGAGATAAGTTTATCTGTGCGGTTTGTTGTGAGGTGCCAGCATTGGTGCTCTGTTTCTTTGTTGATTTGGCTCCTCCTCATTAAGCTCTAAATAAAATCAACTGCAATTAGTGATCGCTGACATCCCAAAGCAGTTGTGCAGCTCCATGACTATTCTTAATCATTTGAGGCCTAATTCCAATGGAATGTCTTTTTTGTTTGAAGGCTACTTTGATAAATGAATGCCCGATTGTATGGATCAACGATGTATAATTGTAGTTTTCAAAACAAATCAATTTGTTAAAAAATGCACTTTATGTAAAATGTTGCATTTGTGCAGTTTAACGCGTAAAACGCTATTTTGTGGTAAAAGGTTAATTTTAGCAAACATGATGGCTTGTTTATTAGCCTAAAGTAACTTTACCTTGACATGAGCAAAGATCCATTTAACTGATATTCTAAAAAAATGCTTTCACACCTGTAGATTGATTGGTCCTCTCTCGACTTCCACCTTTGTTTCACTCTCCCTGCTCCTCGCTATCATGGTGGACAGCAGCAGGTCTTGGCCTCCGTGAACGGCCGTGACTCCCCAACAAACATGCTTGTGCAGGGCCCATGCTGTTTTATCGTGGACTATGACAAGCCCACACTAATCTAAATGGACCCAGTGTATGTATGGCTAGCCCAGGTATCCACAGATGCAGTCCATTTTATTACTCAACATTTTAGTGTGTGTATGTCTTTAAAAACACCTGTCATCTAAAAGTCCTGTCATCTAACAGGAAGCAGAAATCAGCTACTAACAGGCTACTAAACAACTTTTAAAGAGGGCTACTAACAGCTGCCCAACTTTTCTGGATTTTGGAATTTCCTTTGCCTGGACTTACCTTTCCAGAATACTCTTGCTACCTTGTGCATTATCGCTAAGTGTATACAACATGTAAACTTCTGACTACAGCTGTACCTAAAGGTTTCCAGGTGAACAAATTTCGATCGTATGGGAACCCAGTATTGTTTTCAATTTTAAAGGACTTTATAAAAAGTCCAGAACAAACATTTGCTTGCAAAGTTTGCTGACACAGTTGCTATGTGACAAAATCGATCCTCCATTGGCTAGACCATCTCATTTCACAATGTCCCGTTTGCTTTTTAAAGAAGTCTGACTTTTTCTGTTTTCAGGCCAAAATGATGTTATCATGTAAGATTGTAAATGCACAAAATGTATGAAAAGTTGAACAGAGTGTGTACAGTATATGAAATTATTTACAGAACATATAGTTTCAAACTTTTAAAAGGTTTTTATTTCTTTTAACATGAAATGAGGGTGTTTCCAAAACTCATGCAATTTCCCTATATTCCCCCATCCAATAAAATGATCATGTTCTGAGAATATGCTGAGCTCAGCACCAAAAAACACACTTGATATTCGTCCTTGTGTTTGAACAGTTGTGAAAACACAGGCGTCGTTTTTTACGGTAATGCAATATGATTGCTTTTATGGATAGTAAATCCACTGAAGTAGACATTTTCTGTAATGTCAGGTGGATTAACTTTTCAGACACAAACGTTTAGACTACATGACAGGGTGGGAGCAAGTACATCTGGCATTTACATGGGACCACCTGCCCATTTCCTCCTTTCTTCTCTCAGCATGATTTCACACATTCAAACCCCATCCTACAGCTTTACTATTTCCTTTCAAATACAGTAAGTTTTTTTTCCTTTAAAAGAAGGCTTTTTTGGCATTTCTAAAAGCCTAATGGTGCATTCCTGTCAGCATTTATCTGATTTTGTTACCCACACATGGAAGGAAATTAAAGACCAAAGGAAGTTCTCCTTCTCTGCGTGCAAAACATGAAAATTGCACACTTCAACAGTTTTTGGCACCACAGACAGATAAAGGACTGTGGTTAAATTGCATATTCTTATGTAACAGTAACAGGGGGTAGAGTTAGACTCAGTAAAGAATGAATGCAGTGTGACAGAGGTGTATATGGTTACTGTGGAATATATCTGTTTGTATCCATTTGTGAGTTGTGCAGAGAATATATATGGTAGGCCAAGGCATGAATCCACCAGGTTTGGATCCAATCTTGAGCTTGGCCATCCTCCCGAAGTAGTCAGCCCACCCTGAGAGTGCTATGGCCCCATAAAAAAATGAACTAGATCGGAGGTCTGTTTCACAGCTTCATGTCTTGGAAGGTGCAAAATCTGTGATGGCAGAACATCAGAGATAAAAACAACCAGAGCTTTGGTGCATTACCTTATACATAATAAACGATTTACTGGAATGGTTCACCACAAAACACTCTGTCATCTTATACTAATCCTCTTGATTTTTTGTATGTCTAATGCTAAATTATATATTTAGCACATTGTCAAAGCTGCTCATGACCAAAATGAAAGGAGATGCTCTCTGTCAGTAGACAAGAAAAATTACATTATTCGGAGTCTTCTGACATATGATAGTTTTATGTAATGCAACAACAAACAACATTGAAGCCGTTCGAAAAAAAATGGGATGCAATATCATTTCAACATTGAAAATGTTGCACATCTACAAAAGTCACATAGCAAGATCTATAATTTACCAGGTGCCACAGTTAAAAGTACATAAGATTTGTAGAGTCACTAGTTTAACCATAATGGAGTGAAAATGTATCATCTGCATGTGTTGTTAAGGCCTGTGAGTTGTATGAGCATTTTAAGTGAGCTTAAAAGCATTCATGCATTCATTATTTGTTTACAATATTTTGCTGACCTAAAAAAAATCTTTGACAATTTTGTCAAACAATTAATTTTTTTCAGATTTTGATATCTGTTCTTTGTGTTGGTATGTTCACATTGTTATCCCCTTTGATTGTTTGTCAATTTTTTTGTAAAAATCCTTATTTTATCTAATTAACAAACGCATATACAATTACATAATTATTATTATTAATAATAATGCAAGACAGTCTAAGCTTCACATATGGCATTCAGGAAAAAAACTATTTAACAAAATAACACAGCCTATTGTCATAGTCAGTACCACAACATGGTCACGATATATCCTACAGTACCTTTGACTTGCATATCATGTATGGGGCTTCATAACTGAATGTACAATTTTTCATTCAATAAAAAAAATTACAATTTACATTGACTCCTCTTAGTGGTAAACGCTAGACTAGATGAATAAAAGCAATATACAATACTGGATGAAGTTTGCGTCTGATGTTGGCAAGATCTAGGTGTTAAGAACATCCAGAAAGGACATCCTGACCCTGGAATAAAACCTGAGATGCATTCCTTTTCTTCCTATAAACAACTTTCAGACTAGCGTTTCATTGACACCTAGTGGTCAGTTCACAGATCGACATCTTACTGTTGTATCACAAATCTTTTAGCATATGTTGTGGTAAAAAAGGTTTTTCATTGTATTTAATACTGTCTGATAAATCAAAACTGTCCATAATTTAACAAGGCATGAAAGCTAGCATCTTCGTTTTATAAATTAATTTGTAATCACTCGTTACATGTAACACAAGCTGCCATTTTTCCAAAATAAAGGGTTTAATTTTATACTGATAACTGACCAGCTGTATATTATCCTGCATATTGTATGGCTGCTTATATAAATTAAAATGTGCACATCGAATACTGATTTGAGGGATAATTTTATTTTAAATAGGGAGACGACAAAAAGACATGCTGAAAACACTTAATAATGTACCATTCATGCAACAATTTCAGTGCAAAATTACCAGAGAAGAGTATAATAAGTCAATAAATGTATTTATTAATCATCATTATTAAATCACAAATTTGGTCTCAATTAGGTTTTGTAAACTTTTCTTTTGTAAACAGCTTTTAAAAAGTCAATATTAATAAAAACTTGCGTCTAAAGAGTCTACCACAAATAAATGCTGATGATCCATAATAAATATGTAAAATCAGCAAAACAGTTAAAAAGAGTAGTGCATTTCTTCAAATCCATAGATTATAATAGTACTATAGTTGGAGATGATGACAATTAGCTTTTCAGCAAAAACAATATCACATTAATCAGAAGTACATTCATCAGTACAATTTGGAAAATGAATGAAGAGTTTGCACTCAATCCAGTTATACCGAATGTGTTTGTTGTAATCTTTTAGTTTATTCAAATAGGTTTAGTGCAGTGATTCTCTGCCTTTTTGAATCCAAGAAAACGTTTTTATCCATGACAACATATGAAGGTCTTCCTATTTATGCCGTTTTGTACTTCTGGTTGTTGTAATAATTAAAAATCTCTAAATCATTTAATTAGTTCATGTTTTACATCTTTGACACCACCTCGGTTATAAATTGGTATACCTTTGTTAGAAATATCTTTAAAATATTTTAATTCAATTCCATTTTTGTTTTGTTTTGATTTAAATCCTATGACCATGTCAAATAACAAGAATACATGTAAACGTACGGTCAGAATGTTCATACTGCATATTATTGTTTTCAAAATATAATCGTAGGATTGTTCAAACAAGCTTTGAGTACCTCAACCAAGTCCAGTTACGGTAGGATTTTCAAACATTCAGTGCTTTTTTTCATCTCAAATGGATTTCAGTTTTTGTCATCCAGAAACTGAAATCTGTTCTTCAGCACTTCAAGCAGTTTCATCTTAGCAGTTTCCCAACTCTCCTCCCAGTCTGGAAATCAAACAATTGTATTTTAATTAACTATAAATGCTTGAATATTTAATATTTAATACCCCTCACAAACAATGTCAAAGTAAGCAAAAGTACACGCTTTACAGTTGAGGACCTGAACTAATGTACTCGATAGAATAATTGTTTTCTCTGGTTAATTAATATTAATAAAATATTATTAATGTACATAACCATTCAAATTTTATGGGGTCAATAAGATTTTGTTTTATTTTATATATAGCAGATGCACATTAAATTGGTCAAAGATGAGAGTTATTACAGTACATTTGTAACGTTAAAATAAGATTTACTTCTTTCTGTTGAACTTTCTATTCTTGAACAAAACGCATTTGATGTCTTTTCACGATGATCATCTTTTCAACAACAATAATAATAATAATAATAATAATGATAATAATGATGATGGCAGCGATGTGGCGCAGTGGGTAGCACAATCGCCTCACAGCAAGAAGGTCGCTGGCTCGAGCCTCGGCTGAGTCTGTGTGGAGTTTGCATGTTCTCCCCGTGTTTGCGTGGGTTTCCTCTGGGTGCTCCGGTTTTCCCCACAAGTCCAAAGACATGCAGTATAGGTGAATTGGGTAGACTAAATTGTCCGTAGTGTATGAGTGTGAGTATGTGTGTATGGATGTTTCCCAGTGATGGGTTGCAGCTGGAAGGGCATCCGCTGCGTAAAACATATGCTGGATAAGTTGGCGGTTCATTCCGCTGTGGCGACCCCAGATTAAAGGGACTAAGCCAAAAAGAAAATGAATGAATGAATAATGATGATGAATATTTTTGAGTAGCAAATAAGCATGTTATCAATCATTTCAATCATGCTAAAAATTTAGCATTGAAAAAAAACAGGAACAAATTACATTTTACAATAATATTACTGTTTTGACAGTGTATTATAAGTATATGAACCTCCTAAGAAAACAGGAAATAGAGTATAAAGATAAATATGTATATAGTAAAAAAAGAAATCAATAAATATAAAATAAATACATATAAAATAAATTATAAAGTATATACACTGTAAGTATTGTAATGCTTAATTTTTGTGTTCACACAAGAAACTTTGCGAGAGCACACCATTTTTTCAGGGGATGGTAATATATATATATTTTTAACCTTATTTGTAATTAAATATTTACATACAATGTGAAATTTCATTGAATATTGATTGTTTTGTTAGTGTATGTGACAATGTAAGAGTGCTAACCTGGACTGCAGCTGGTTATTTGAACAGAGAAAGTAGCCTTTGCTCCAATCACTTCTTCTGTGTCCTCAAACACTGGGTTTGGCAGGTTATTCTTTGTAAACCACACCTCCAATCGGTTTTTCAAAGTTGTGTCGTGTGCATCTGCATGAATTAAAGAACAGCATTCAAATAATTGAATAATTTTTTTAATAACCTTTAAAAAGGACAAACTTGTTGGAATTCTATTGGTCTGACCTGTTTTTATGCCTAGCAGGCCCAGTATTCGTGCACTGAGATAATTTCTAGCTGCTTTCTTCGAACTTTGGGATGTGCACTTCACAGTATAGCCACAGAAAGACAGCTGGACACAGGCCTTGTTCGTAACAACCACGGAAACGACAGGATCTTTCTGACTGGCTCCCATTAGGATGGAGCTCAACTGATTCAGCACCTCTTCAGGATGATCAGCTCCAATTAAGGAAGGATAATCAAAAAGCAGTGATAGAGAACGCAAGGCTTTCTGGAGAGCAAGCAACTTGGCTTTATCCTCTGAGGACCCTAAAAAGGACCATATCACCTTTAATGGAGTATAGGATTAGGGTTATATGTTTCTAGCACAAAATATGAAAAAAGATATTGTAGCAAAAAGATATGTTTTTAATTTAACAATAAAAATTATTTGGAGTTTAAAAACAATTAAAGTTAAAAACAGATGTGCTGCTTACTAAACTTAAATTAGCAGATCTTTTTCCCGTAACATTATAAATTATTTAAATTTCACTTTGATTCTGTTGAACGCATGCATCCTTTTGCAATAATATGACTTTAAAATAAACCTTACTAAACCCATGTCACATTTCTGTTCCATAGACATTTATTTTGATATGTTTTGCTGTTTTCTTTGGTCATTGTTTCTGTTTCCTTTTTAGTTGCCTTGATTTCAATTAGGTTCCGTGCTTGTTTCGATGGTCAATGACTATGTTGCACACCTGTTTCTTGTTTTACCTCTTATTTCAATTTGTATTTAACACTGGATCTACCAGGATTTTAAAAATTACTACACTTGCTAATGCTGTCATTCACATAAGTCTATACTGAATTAAAAAAACAAATTCACATCATATTTAGATTAAAGCTTCTATTGAGATTTTATAAATAAGCTTTATGAAATGTATAGAATTAAGCATTTTATACATCCGCCGCATAAAACATATGCCAGAGTAATTGGCAGTTCATTCCATTGTGGTGAATCAGTGACTAAGCTGAAGGATAGTGAGTATTTTATGAAGTCATTACTATAAAAAAAAGAACAAAGATCCACTGACTCTGAAAACTGTCCAGGATATTCCTAACATTGGGTTTTGTGTTGCATCACATCAAGAGAGGGAAAACAAGCAGAAACAGATTGAAATGCAGCACTTTATTTTTGTTATACAAGTGCTAGATTTAGATCCATTTCTCCTCATTTTTTCTAAACCGTTATGTATTCCAAATTCATAAAGAAGTACCAGTTATTATCAGACAAAACATACTAACCTTGTCCATCATAGTCAACTGTGTAATTTATGTTCTTTAGTGAGCAGTAAAACAACTTTGCAGAACCTTCAACATCTTCCTGGGGGAGAGGAAGAGAATTCTGAGAAAAATGCTTCTTCACCATAGCAATCGATGTCTTTTCATCTTGAATTCAAGGCAAAGAAATAGGCATTAGTTAAAGGATCATTTATAATAATACATTCTTTATTTAGTTAAGTTCATTGATGCTATTTATTACTCACCCTCCCTCATGTCATTCCAAACACTTGAGACCCTTGTTCATTAAAAGACCTTTCTTTTTAGTAAAGCATACACTCAATGCATCGCATAACGGTATGATGTATGAGTGTGCTTCACACAGGTGAGCTGGCTTGACAACCACCTGTAGAACACACTCCTCCTGTCTTAATACACCAGACATTGTGTTGAAAACTCTCATATGCTTTACATGTTTGTTTATATAACTGCTATTTTCATCTATAACAATCCATTTTTTTTGCATCTGGTTTAAATACACTATGAACAGCAGCTACGCTAATTATTTTCTTTATTTTCTATTTCCACCTGGGGATACTCATCCCGAGGCCCCTACAGACTATGCAGCCCCATTGATGCGATCGTAGAACTGTGAAGAGATGATCCAAAGGTATCCTGGACCAGGCCATATCCCGAGCTGATGCTGTGGTGGTCATGGAGGAAAGGAGTGCATAAGACTGATTCCTGAAAGGCCACAGTGACAAACAAGTCTACGCTTGATCCTGTGGGCCAGCCTAACCTCCCGTCTCCTCCCGCCGCCTAGACTGCAGCTCCACACAGGAAGTTTGGCCAGAAGAAAAATGATCGTGCCCAACATAGCCTGGTTTCTCTCAAGGATTTTGCTTCACCTTCACTCGTCAATTGGTGAAGTTTTTTTCCTCGCCACTGTTGCCACTGGCCTGCTCGGATCGGGACTTGTGAAGCTGCGCTTCGGTGGATTTGCTCTTCAGTATTTGAACTTTCAGCAGTGAAACTTAAACCACACTGAACTGAACTAAACTGAACTAAACTCTGAAATCTAGACTTTACTAGAACATGTTAAGCTGCTTTGACACAATCTACATTGTAAAAAGCGCTATATAAATAAACTTGAATTGAATAGAATCTTTAGAATACAAATTAAGATATATTGAATGAAATCTGACAGACAATGGTCCCGACTCATTTAAAGTCCAGAAAAATATATCCTCATAACAGACTATATGCCTTCAATAGTTCTGTCAGAATATTAATCAGCTACAATAATTCTATTAGTTTGAACCACTGAAGACACATGAGGATTCAGAAGATTTTTTTGGGGTGGGAGTGGGCGTACCTTTCTGGACTTCAAATGAGTCAGGATTGCTGTCTTTGGAGGATCAGCATGCTCTTAAATTTAATCAAACAAATCTTAATTTGTGTTCTGAAGATGAAGAAAGGTCTCAGGGTTTTGGAACAGCATGTTGGTGTGTAATCATTGACATAACTTTCATTTTTGGGTAAAATATCTTTTTCAGGAACATCAACTATAAACAAATTTAAATAGACAAACATACCTGTACTATTCAGAATTGATATTGCACAGCCAAACAACAGGTAGGTCTTTCGAATGGCTTCTTTCTTGGTGTCATAACCTTGCTTGTTAGTACAAGTTAAGTCTTCCAAATTGATTTTGACAATACATTTGAAACATTGATCACACTTCACGTTCTCCACCTTGACATGTGGTGGCATGAGGTTATATACACGAAGCAGCTCATTTATTTCTGTAAAATACATAAACACGTACAAGTAGATTGCTGAAAAATCTTAGAACAAAAAAAAATAAAACAGAACAAAAAAAAAATTTCTTTTATGTTAACTGTGCCCATTTACAAAAAGAACATTGTTTTTACCTGGACAATCAATCTGGGGCTTTTTACTCATTGAGGCTGCAGAACTGTCTGTAGAAACATTAACTGACTCTTGGCATATTGGGAGCTGCACTGATGTGGAGATACTTTCAAACTTAACATTTTCCGTCACTGCTGCATGGCTGATAGATACTAAGAATTCCAAAAAAAAAAAATTATTTTCCAAATTTTAGTGACAGTAGATTTAAGAATTGTCTATATTTTTCTAGTTGAACGTACAGTTTGAAAGTATTGGGGTCATGCCGCTAGTCCCAGGCTCTTCACTGATTTCACCTTTATGCTCTTTAGTGTCGTAGATGGGATTGCTATGACCCAGTGACTCTAGAAACTCCTTTAAAACACCTTTGAAGTTCTTCATATCGTCTGATAATGGAGCACGGTTGAGGATCCCTGATAGATGATCAAGAGCAACACTAGCTGCCTGTTGCTCTGCCTGTCTCTTCTTGGTGGAGCCATCTAAATATTCGAAGAAATATTAGCTCAGGGGCTTTGGGTCTTATTCTTTTGTGAAAAGAATATAAGCAAGTGAGGTAAATTTCCTTAACCATAAAATATTTCATTATTATAAAAACAAATTATATATACATATACATATACATATATATATACATACATACACACAGTGGTGTGTATATATTATATATAATTTATAATATTAGACAAAGATAACACATGTAAACACACCCAGCAGTTTTGAAATTAAAGGGACACGAAACCCCCCTGTCTCAGCAGGGTGTTTTCACACCTCTAGTTTGAAAAAAGAAAAGTGGGTGAGTTTAGGTGGGAGTGTCGAGTGGCGAAAAAGGGAAGGGTTTGCATGAAAAGGGGAGTTCCATAATGTGCACGCGCTTATTTTCATAGAGGCAACTCAAATACAGACACAGGGGAGACAGTGACTACATTTACACGAACATTAGTAATCAATTTGCCTTAATCTGATTAAGAAAATAATATGATGAAGGTGTTTACATGAGTTGCTTTTTGAATGTTCCTTTCACGATCCAATTTTACATGTTATAGCACACAATTTGTGCTCCGGAGTTTTATGTAATTTCGGGTGTTTCATTCTTAATTTGTCAACTTTAACTGCAGTTTGGCACTTTCACTGTCATTCACGAACATTTCATGCATGCCCCCTGTGACAAACGAGATATTAGAAGAGTGCTGCTGGAAGAGTGTAGTTTAAATGGAATTTGATGATACCGCACGCCAAATAGGAGAAAAAAAAACACTTTGCATTTTTTGGTAGATGCAGAGACTTGGTAGGTGCAAACAAAAACATCAAACAGCTGTGTGTGTGTAGACTATACTGTCACAAAATGTGGCGAAAATCATACGTTGCGAAAATCCTACACAACGGTAATAGACTACACAACGGTAAATGCTTGAGGTGTTTACAAGTTTACATTCGGAGAGCACATTTACAGCAGATCTTTCAGTCAATAATATTGTAGTGATATTAACATACTGTAAACTTAGTAACTAAATAATTTTGTCAAAGGTATGGCTTTAAAAACTGAAAGAGTACTGCTGACGATACAAACTAACTCTGCCATCTGAATAAACATAAACAAAGAACAGTAATCACACACTAACCAAATCTGTAGAGACAGGACAATCAACACGAACTGAAACCGTTTTTTTTTTTTTAAAGGAGACAAGTAGCAAATCCGGATTTTTCCAGATGCTAAAAGCTCTCGGGTAAAAAAATGTTCCTTACAAACGTATTTTTGTAGCGTTAACAGACCACTGTACTCCACAAATGAGGGCCCACACGCAATCGGTGCCCTCATCCCGGGAAAATGGAAACAAAACCTTCATTTCGGAACATTTATAAACGCAACACTGACCAAATAATTCTTCTTCTTCCACTTGTTTTAATCTCGGTTGGCAACACAACGTGGCGTCTCTCTGCCGTCTGAAAACTACAGGTAAAAACAGTCTTCGAAGCTATCATGCATATTAATGAAGTTGCAACCTCATTCACAATAGAGCACGCTGATCGGTTCAAACCAAGTCTATCTCTTGAATTAATGATGAAAGCTCAAAGACACGTTGGGTCACGTTGTACCCACAGGTACAGACATCCAGTTTTCCAAGTTGGATTTTACACAAGGATCTAATGGCCGTGACGCAGCTTCAAATTTTCTTTTCAAACCGGAAGGAACTTGCTCAAAATAACGCAAAAACAACCAATTTTCAACCAGTTTCTAGCAGCGTGGGACACATATATGACTGTCAACATCTCAAAAAATGTGTTTTGGTGTTTTGTGACCATTTAAAGTTTTTATTAAGAAATAAAAATCAAAACTAAATATTCCTGTGCAAAAAAGTGGTTGCCTCTAAACCTAAAAAATGGTTGGGCCACCCTTAGCAGCAACAACTGCAGTGAAGCATTTCAATTGCTTTATTCCACAGTGCTTTGAGGGAATCTTGTAATTGTTATAATTCAGCCACATTGGAGAGTTTTGAGAATGAACATGGTCATGCCACAGCATCTCAATTGGATTTAGGACTTTGACTAGGCCACTCCAAAGTCTTAATTTTGTCTTTCTTTAGCCATTCAGAAGTGGACTTGCTGGTGTGCTTTGGATCATTGTCCTGCTGCAGAATACAAGTTTACTTTAGCTTGAGGTCACTAACAGATGGCTGGACATTTTTCTTTAGGATATTTTGGTACACAGCAGCATTCATGGTTCTATTTATCACAGCAAGTCTTCCAGATCTTGAAGCAGCAAAACATCTCTAGACCATCACACTACCGCCACATTTTACTGTTAGTATGATGCTATTTTTGACAAATGCAGTGTTACTTTTGTGCCACACATAATGGGACACACACCTTCCAAAAAGATCAACTTTTGTCTCGTCAGTCCAAGAAGTATTTTCCGCAAAGTCTTGGGAATCATCAAGATGTTTTCTGGTAAACTGAGACGAGCATTTATGTGTTCTCCACTTCTCCATGTTGTTTGCCATTAGTAGAAAATGGCTTTTACTGTGGTTGGCTGCAGTACCAAAGCTTTAGAAATGGCTTTATAACCTTTTCCAGACTGGTAGATCTCAATTATTTTATTTCTCTTGTTTTTTAATTTCTTTGGATCTCGGCATGATGTCTAGCTTTTGAGGATCTTTTGTTCTACTTCACTTTGTCATACAGGTCTTATTTAATTGATTTCTTGATTGTGAACAGGTTGTGGCAGTAATCAAGTAATCAATGTTTTAATGGGGGCAAACACCTTTTCACACAGGGCTATGTAGTTTTGGATTTAGTTTTCCCTTAATAATAAAAACCTTTATTTAAAAACTGCATGATGTGTTTACTTCTGTTATATTTGACTGATATTTAAATTACATTTTAAACTGTATAAATGTAAAATTTATGACTCAAAACTAGCTTGACCTTAGTGCTGTAAGCTAATAAGTAATCAATCTTTATTTTTGGATTCAAATTTGAGCATTCAAATAAAACTTTAGTAAGTTTATGTAACTATTGAACATCATTCAGAAAGTGTTTAAATAATGATTAAAAAGAAATGAACTTACCTTTGTCGTAAAATGTCAAAGGGCTTAATTTCAGTATGCAGATTGTTGTGTTGTTGTCATCATCAACAAACTCTTCTGTTGGTTTTTGTATTTCATATTTGCTGAAATGATCCATGATCACTGATCTGTACGTCAGACCTGTTGTTACAAGGATTAAAGAAAGATTATACTGAACTTCTTGTTCTGAACTTATACTTTTGCATATGTGGCTCACAAAGAACACCAAACCAACAAAAGTAGCACAGTCATAATATGTTACTAAACATGTCTCTATTTTCTATGTTCTTTATTACAGGTACAGATTTTTTTTAAATGCCATTTGCTTTGCTTTATACTAATTCTTCAATATCTAACTTAAACTTTGTACTTTACCTTCTGCTGGAGCATTAATGCAAAAGCTTTCCATTAAGCTCTTATAAGCTGCTTCAGCTGCTTCTTCCTTTGAGGAACATTTATCAGACATAAAGCGTTTGAGATTTACAGTCACTTTACCAAAGAAAGTGATTCCTGAAAAGTAAAAAGATTTTTCTTTTATACATATTTCCTTTTTCAATTGTTCAGTACCGCGTTGTGGAAAAACATAGTTTTATATTGCCTTCCTTGTGATCCCAACATTAGGAAACAGTGGATAAACTTATTTTTATTTAAAAACAAGAAAACAGAAAAGGCCTTTCCTGCAGGACCATGTGGATTTCCTGATGGATCTCATATCTGTAAGATGAATTTCTGTGCAATTTTACAAATGTATCCTATATTTATTTTCTACCTGGATTTCTCAAAATTCACCTTACACCAACAAACTCCAAGCTGAAATTCTTAAAGGGACAGTTCACTGAAAAATGAAAAAGTGGTTTCAAACGTTTAGTTTCTTTTTTCTGTTGAAAAAGCCATCGACATCCTTAGTAGGGAAAAAAACTACTGTATTCAATGGCTACCAGTTTCTAATATTTTTCATAATATCTATTTTTGTGTTCAGCAAAAGAAAGAAACTCTATTATATTTATAATAAGTGGAGGCTGAACTATCAAATAAATGTTTGGGTGAACTCCCCCTTTAAATGCCAATCACTAATCTGTCCTCAGTGATGATCACTGAAACCTCATTACATTCTCTGTCACTAAAATTGTCTGTTTATTGTAAACAGACACTCTGTTGAAGAGATTGTTTCTGATTGGGTTCATTTGGAAAAAGCACAAGTGACTCCATACCTTGGAGAATTATTACCAAACACGATTCATGTTGGAGACACATGGCAATACTCAAACCCACTCAGGTCGAACCTTAGGTTTTTGAATACAAGTGGACCTGTGAAGACCTCTACACTATATCCAATCTGTTTTGTTTCAAAAAATTTGTATAACAATTGTATAACATCTTCAATCTGTTTGTGCAGTTGGTGGACAGTTGTGTGGGGTGCTAAATAAAAGTATAAAGGCAGCTTTACCTAGACAATCAACCCGGGGCTTTTTCCTCAGTACGGCTGGTGAACTGGAGTCTTGAGGGTTTGGCAGCACAGAAACAGGAACACAAGCTGCCTCTTGAAATAACGGAAGCTGTGCTGATTTGCAAATGTTGCCTGACTTAAGCTCCGAATGCTCTTTCTCAGCTGCCTGACTAATAGATGCTGCAGAATTTGTCAGGTCTGGGCTGATACTCATGGCCACCTGTTTATCAATAATCTCTGCATTATTCACAGTGGTATAGTTGGGACTTTTGAAACCCCTTGTCTCAAGACACTCCTTCAGAATTCCTTTGAAGTTCTTTTCCGTTTCTGATATGGGAGCACAGTTGAGGATACCTGACAGATGCTGCAGGGCAACTTTAGCTGCCTGTTGATCTGCCAGTTTCTTCTTGCTGGAGCCATCTAAAAAAATGCAAGAAATTAAAACAAGAGATCAGCAAACAATAGAATATAAATCCACACTAACCTTTAGTAAACAAAAAATATATAATATTTAACCAATGACTAACAGTAAAAAAAGTAATTACCTTTGTCATAAAATGTGAAAGGCCCAATGAGTTTGAGCTTGCAGGTATATGTGTTGTCGTCATTTTGAACAAAGCGTTCTGCCGGTTTTTGGAAATAATTTGTGTTGAAATATTCCAAGATCAACGACCTGTGTGTCTGACCTGTTGGAAAGGGAATGAAAAAATATGTTTCATTTGTGTTATTCTGAAAATCATGTTTTGCCCTAAAACACACTAAAGAAAATATACATAAAAAAAAAAATTTAAAATAAAAAAGGAAAAAGCAATAATCAGTGGTATTATCCTTGCCCATTGAAGCTTTAAACCTGCACATTTGCTGCACAAAGCTGAAATGGTCTCATTTTCTGGCAAAATCTGTGGTTCTTTGTATGTATTAAAAGTAATTAATAAATAAAGCTTTTATACTTAAAATATTTCATAAGCATATTTTAAAATCTTGAATATCTGTGTAACATCTCATCAAGCAATGATTAAACTTTTTAAAAGGCAAATTGTAAATTTGAGTCATTTTTGAGAAATATCGATAATACTCATTTTTAGATGTGTTTTGCTGAGATTGTGGTCCATTAAAGGGTTAAAACGTACCATTTATTGCACAAACCTTAATTAATATTAACATTTAAAAATATATTACTATTTCAATACTTAATATTTCTGTAAACCACTTTAGATGCGAACATACATTCTCTTTACATTATATCTTAATTTACAGTATGTTTCATTGGTAACATTTTACAAGAAGGTTGTATTAGTTAATGTTAATTAATGCATTTACTAACATGAACAAACAATGAACAATTCATTCATTACAGTATTTGTTCATGTTAGTTAACATTAGTTAGTTCATCTTAACTCTTGGTGCATTAACTAATGTTAACAAGCATGAATCTGGATTTTACAAGAAATTAGTAAATGCTGAACTATGATTAATAAATGCTGCACAAGTATTGTTTATACTTAGTTCATATTAGTAAATACATTAACTAATGAAACCTTATTGTAAAGTGTGACCGTTCAATTTACCTTGTATTGGAGGGTTGATGTGAAAACTTTCCCATAAAATCTTATAAACTGCTTCACTTGCTTCTTCTACTGAAGAGCATCTATCTGACTCAACTTCTGAATTAAGATCCAGGGTTACTTTGCCAAAGTAAATTCCTGAAATTTCAAAATTACATACTGATCATAGTTTTATCTCAATGCAAGCATGTGTATTATTATTCACTGCATCAAAAAGTCAACAAAATTCCTGCTTTACCTGAGGAAGATGAACAGGAGGTCTCAGTCTGTGTAACAGAACTGGATGGTTCATCTGTGCTTTCTTCCTGTGATTTCACCCGTTCAAGGGCAATGTATGCGACCTCCTGATGGGCAGCCTTTTTGTCATTAAAAACCCTTGTGCCAGTAAAACTTTGCCCATTTACTGTCACCTTACCCCTATAACCTGTACAGAGGATGTGAAACTGTTGAATCTAACCTGAATTAATGATAATCAATCACACAATTCATGTTCATTTGTTTCTATATGGTTTGCGTATTGAATATTAAATGGTGCACTTGTTACCCTGGGCTTCTTGAGTCTCTGTAAAAACAGGCTCGGGCCATTTCTTTGCACGACAAAATTCGTAAAGATGATTCTTAAATCTAACTGGGTTGACAGGAAGCAATGGATCTGTGGGTGGAAGAGCAATGAAATTCTATAGACTTAATATAGAAGGACACTCGCATATGAACATGGGAACTCAAAATGAACCAAAATGAGTAAAAATTGTGCGCTTTATCCATGACAAATACTTATGAAAAATAAGTTTAATACTTTATAATACTGAATGTACTTGTAGGCACTTTATACAATTCACTTTATACTGTACACATTTTTACAGATATTAATGAAATAACAGGCAACTTAATGTGGTAGTTCACAAAGTTCTGTCCTTTATTAAAAAAAAAACCTTTATGAATTTCTTCTGTAGAACACAAAAGAAGATAAAAAATATCTAAAAACCTTTAACCTGGAAATCTCTAACCATTGACTTTCATAGTATTTGTTTTTCTTACTATGGAAGTCCTTGGTTACATGTTTTCAGGTTTCTTCAAAATATCTTATTTTATGTTCAACAGAAGAAGGCTTGGGACCACTAAATAGCGAATACATTTTCTTCAAAAGAAGATTTTAGAGCTTTTTACACATTTTCAGAGCTTTACACTTTACAGTTTATCCTTAGTCTAACCACTGTTTTAAACCCCAGGTAAAATGAAGTTTCACATTTGTAAATTAGAAGCACCATTTTTTATCAGTTAAGGTCTTTGCACACTGAAGTCCTACATTTTCTTATGCAGTTTTTTTGTTTTCATATCCTACAATTTAATCTTGTACACAAACCTTGCACACTGAGTGCAATGCGTATTAATTAATGGGCAGTATATCAAATGTACAGTATGAACTCACACACATACACACACACACACACACACACACACACACACACACACACACACACACACACACACAGTGGAGAAGTGCACCAGTCATAGGGGTTCTCAACTGGCCGCCACATTGTCTTTATTTTATGCACTGTGTTTGTCATAACGTTATATGCAGCTCAAATGACGACATTTTGTATTTAGATTTTCGCTTGTACGGTGGCTCTGAACTGTCAAAACACCTCTCAAAGCGATTTTTCAAATGTGAAAAGCAGAAGAAAATCAAACCCGGTTCTATTTTTTTAATGATGGATGAACGCTTCGGAGGGCAGCACGGTGGCTCAGTGGTTAGCACTGTGGCCTCACAGCAAGAAGGTCGTTTCTGTGTAAAATTTGCATGTTCTTCCCGTGTTGGCGTGGGTTTCCTCCGGGTGCTCTGCTTTAAATTCAACTCAATTCAATTCATCTTTACTTCTATAGCGCTTTTACAATGTAGATTGTGTCAAAGCAGCTTAACATAGAAGTTCTAGTAAACTGAAATTGAAACTGTGTCAGTCCAGTTTTCAGGGTTAAAGTTTAATTCCGTTCAGTACAGTGTGGTTTAATTTTCACTGCTGAAAGTCTAAACACTGAAGAGCAAATCCATCGATGCGCAGCTCCACAAGTCCAAAACCAAGCAAGCCAGTGGTGACAAAAACTTAGAGGAACAAAACTTCACCAATTGACGAAAGTGAAACACAGTCCAAACACATGCGCTATAAGTGAATTGGATTAACTAAATTGGCCGTAGTGTATGAGTGTGTGTGTGAATGGGTGTGTATGGGTGTTTCTCAATACTGGGTTGCAGCTGAAAGGGCATCTGCTGCATAAAACATATGGACTAAGCAGAAGGAAAAAAGAATGAATGAATGAAAGTTTCGGAGGCAGTGTTTCAACAAGATTAACATTTTTTAACGGGTGAAAATTACGGATGGAAATTTCAGATTCAGTGTGCAATAACCTTAAAGGCTAGAATAGATCTTACTATAACTATTAATATAGCATAATTTTGCTATTTATGAATTACTGTGCACACTCAAAAATAAAAGGTACACAAGCTGTGACTGGGAAAAAGCTTGAACCTAAAGGGTCTATACTGATAGCTTAAAGATACAAATTAGTACCTACACAGTACAATACAATACAAGCATGTAAAGATACTGACTAATTGAGAGCTTGTGTTCCTTTACTTCTGAGAGTTATCTTTAACTTAGTTTTGAACTGGATTTCAAGAATGAAAATGATTTCAAGTGTGAAAAGCCCTGCCCTTAACAGACTTAAGTCCATTTATAAAAAGTGAACTTTGTAATCATGTAAAATTAAATGTTTTACTTAAATATGTTTAATATATTTTCATAGTTAAAACAAATGCACATAGAATATTATTTTTGAAATAATGATATATTTGTTATTTAGCTATGAATAGAATATAATTAAAATGTTGAATGAAAAGAAATATTGCTAAAATACAAAATAAAAAAATACATATTAATAGTTGTTTTTTTTCCTACTTGTTCTTACCTTGTTTTACCTCTTCCAGTTTATCCACTCTTTCTATCAGGGTACTGATCTGTTCCTCGTGTTCATCTACTTTTTTTTGTATCTCTTTAAGTTTGTTGACCTCAGGACCCAGGTTCTCCAGGAGATCTTTGTTTTGGTCCAGGAAGTCCATGATATGCTTAAAGTCCTGTAGTTTGTCCTAAACACATATAAACATGGTTGTAAAACAAACAGGATACAGTTCAGTTGCTTATAAGTTAATTGTAGACATTTCCTTTTGTATTACTACTTTACATTGATATTTTCATCTTGGTTCCCCTCAAAGCATGAGATAATGTCTTTAATCTTGTCTTTCAAGGCTTGGTTCTCACGGTCCAGAAGTTCCCGGGTATGGACATTTATCTGTTGGCCATCTACTTCACATAGGGGTTTATTGAAATTCTGGTCCAAGGTGTTATTATACTATAAGAGAGAGAGAGAGAGAGAGAGAGAGAGAGAGAGAGAGAGAGAGAGAGAGAGAGAGAGAAGGACAGAAAAAGAAAGAAAGAAAGAAAGAACTTCATTAAATTACGAATCGTTAAATTATACTGATAAAAGTGCAACATTATCCTTATCCCTATAATTATTATTATGATTAGAATTATTAATAATAATAATAATAATAATAACAATAATCAGCAATATTATTATAATCTTTATAACTACTACTACTAACAATAATAATAATCATCATCATCACCATACTATATGAGGTAACACATTATTTTAAGGTGTCATTGATAATTATACATTTGAGTACTGAGTGTTTCATTATTAATACAAACTTTAGGATTAGGATTTTGTTGGTTAGAATTAGTGTAAATTGCATGTAATTACGCATAATTTACTAACTGTAAGAATGTGCATCATGGAGACTTGGTTATTACTATTAATTTTCCATCTACCTGTTTTATCTCCTCTTCCAAGCCTTTCAGTTCTGGGACCTGAGGTTGAAGTACCTTGGCCAACTGTAGAACTGTGTCATGATGCCTTTTCATGTCCTCGTTGGTCATTTTTAAGTCAGGGGAGTGCATCACATTGTTCCGTACAGATATTACCTTAATTGTTAAAAGGAAATGATGTAAGGATAAAATGTGTCATCCACTAGTGCTGAATGATGTATTATTGAAAATGAGATTTCCGGAAAAAAAGCATATTTGCATTTGATTATTACTTACATTTCTCACATGCTGCCCTTGAATTTTATTGAAATGTTTACAGAAGTTCATTAAGTTCAGAATGGCAGCAACATCAAACTGGGAAAACTTGCAATGTTTACTGTGCCCACCTGGCATGTACGCCTGTTACAAAAAACATGAGACAAACATTTAAAGTAAAACATTTAATTGACCGAGATATGTTTGATTATATGATTTATCTAAATATAACTATGCCTATGTGCAACAGACAACACTCAAAGGCAGCACTATAATATTAGGTTTACGTAATATTTCTGAAAATTACTTACCTTGGCAACTTCCCACTTATCTGTGGACCATAGATGTGGTTTGCAGTTGTTCCAGTGTATACCACTTCTCGTATTGTGATTGGCCACAATTTCTTTCATCCAGGATTCACACAACTGGCAGAGAGACTATGGGTAGAAAAATAAGCACAATTTCCAAATTCACATTCTCTTTCTCTAGTTTAGTATTGC
>CAIGQW010000473.1:1770416-1783008 GCA_903798125.1 Danio choprae | reverse complement strand
GACGGACGGACAGACAGACAGATTGATTGATTGATAGATTATTTGCCGGACAGACAAATACATAGATTCCTTGCTACAGACAAACAGACAGACTGATTGATTGATTGATTGATTGATTGATTGATTGATTGATTGATTGATTGATTGATTGATTCTTTTCCAGACGGATTATTTGCCACAGCCAGCCTACAGCAGTAGCCATCGAAACAGCGCTATAATTTTTTGAAAACACAATACGGTTAAACAAGGAGGCTAACGTTAATTCGATTGTTTACACTTCACCTTCCGATTAATGCCCTTATCATCGCAGTTTTTATAGCAAGTCTTTCCATTCAACTCCGGTTTATTTCTGAGAAAGCTGTGGTAAGTTTCGGTTTCCTTTTCAATGAAGTTCTGAATGCGATTCCTAAGTATATAAAGACTTTCGGCTGTTTTTAACCAGTTTTTGTAGTTTTCGTCGCTAAACCGTGTGCTAGATTGTGTGCTGCTCATGATCGCTGACTTAAAAAAAAAATTAGTTAAAAATATACAGTAAATCTTTGGTAGTCTACGAGAGCTGCGGTATGCTATGTGCCGTCTTTTCGCTGTGATCCACGGGTCAGCTGACTCTTGTTGCCAGATAATCAAAAATTCAGTGTTGTGCGGTACTGAGTAAAAAAATCCACAAACAAAGCGGCCTGTTGTTGATATTCGTCAAAAAAGAACGAAAGAAAAAGAATACCATGGTAACCGTTTTAAGTATCAGAGGCTTTCAGAAACCTCATGTATTAGGCATTCAGAAACAATTATTTTTAAAGCTTAAAAAGATGTGACTTAAATTAGTACTCGTAGAAGTAGTAGTGTAACATTGAAGGTCGTTGAAGGTGTGTTAGCATATTATTTATAACTTTTATTTTACTGTTCAATGTATTAAACAGTGCTGGGGGCCCATGATCTTGGATGAATTTTTTTAAAATCTTTCTTTCTTTCTTTCTTTCTTTTTTTTCTTTCTTCACTAAATCACAAAATTATTGTGTGGATAATTAATTTAGCATAAAAGTTTCAGTTTCTTAAAAAAAGCTTGAAAACAAGAAGCTATGTCAAAATTGCAGCAGAAAATGTTATTATGTTGTTGCTTTCTAGCGTAATCCATAATGTGGTATTCATAAATTATTATTTTATAATTAAGTTGTTTAAACATGTTTGTTTAGTAAATTTGAAGTTCTAATTGAATTTTTGAGATTGTACACTGATTATGTTCTGAAGTAAATGGTTTCCACCAATGTTTTAAGTAAACTGAATCAACTAGTGCATCACAGTATAGTAGGCTGCTTGTTTTCACATTTTAGTCATAAAGCAGAGAATCATTAACCAGTCTTCACCAAATTCATTTAGCAACTTTTAAAAAAAAAAAAAAAATTTTAATCTGTGTATTTACTTGATTGAAACTGGTCAAACAGGTATGAGGTTTAATTTGTTATATAATGTAATTTGTTGTATAATGATAATTATTACATATAGTTATATAATGTAATGTATACATGTTTTTTTACTTTACTTTAACATTTCAGTAACTTACTATGAATTTGTTGCTAATGCATTTTTTTTTTTTTACAATTAAATGCTTTATGTATTATCTTGCATAATATTAACAAGAGTTTTTAGATTAGTGCCTTTCCGAGAAACTTTTAAGTAGAATTTACTTAAAATTTGTAATATGTGGATGTGGCTTTCAGAACATTCTTGATTACACCGCCATATTGAGTTTTCTATTAATGGTATGAGGACTGACATTTTCTGACAAGGCCATAAAAAAGGTAAGACTGAACTATTTGAATGACAAAGCAAAAGGTTTGTTTTACTATCCTGCCGTATCCTACACAAAAAAAAAAAAAAAAACCTTTTCAGGTAAATGTCAAAATGACTAGCCGAGGAACGCCTGCTTTAGACGAATTCATGAGTATTGGGTATCCGTCATCACCTGGAGGTCACATATCTCCGCATTTTCAATAAAAAAAAAATGTAATAATAATATTAATAAATAAACAACAGATTTGAGTTTTAAACAGCTACATTCTCGCTTGAAAAACGGTTAAAACTTAATTTCATGACACATTAATATAGAGCCATAAAAGTCAGGGGCAAATGTCTTAATGTCTAGCCGAGGAAAGCCTGCTCTTGCCGGATACATGAGTAATGAGTGCTGTCACCTCCTGGAGGTCAGAATCTCCGCTATCGAGACAGTCCTCGCTGCAGCCCGCAGCTTGATGACGTAATGGACCAGGTCCGTTAAGTAGTGGACGTTGTAACGCGCATGCGTTAAGGAGTCATTCCTGGCATTTGGTAATATTTCAGTCCCCCATATTTTTTTAATTGGTTGTTGACTAAAATTACATTTTTAAAAGCATTTTTCATGGATTTATTTTGTACATTATAATGATTTTTTTTTTAAATTACGTTAAAAGCATTTTTAGCATAAAAAATAGGCAAACCTTGGTTTTTAGCACTACAAAGTTTTGATTCTGGTAATCATGGGACATTATTTCTTGCACATGACCACACAGAACAAAATTGTAGGCATCGAAAGACTTGTAGGCCTTCTCTCTTGTAAAATCACTTGGAGTTTCAATGAGATAGTTGTATATTTCGGATGCTTGGCTATTTTATCTTATCCAATATCCATTGGGAGGGTGCTATCGCAAATGGACCTGTCAGACGAATGCCGCTCACTTTAATGTTAATTTTGTCGAATAACTGTGCTTATCACTGGGTGACAAGCTGTTATAATACGCTGAAAGCATTATCTACATAATATATATAATATGTAATCAATATAACATATCTCTAATACAACAACAAACTCTGTACCGCATCGTATGTCATTCCCTCACTGTAAATGCTAGCGCTCCTGGTTTTTTTCTGCAACCTCGATGCGCGCATGAGGAGCAGAGGTCATTTTGTTTTAGAAACTCAACCCCATCACACTCAACCCTGCTACATGTCATTGTGACAGGATTGAGATATTCACCTAATTTCAGAGATGCTCTTATGCAGACCTCGGTTGTATCGAGTGGTTATTTGAGTTATTGAGCCATTCTATCAGCTGGAACCAATCTGGCCATTCTCCTCTGACCTCTGGGATCAACAAGGCATTTGCGCCCACAGAATTGCCACTTGCTGGATATTTTCTCTTTTTCGGACCATTCTCTGTAAACCCTAGAGATGGTTGTGCGTGAAAATCCCAGTAGATCAGCAGTTTCTGAAATACTCAGCACCAACAACCATGCCACATTCAAAGTCACTCAAATCCCCTTTCTTCCCCATTCTGATGCTCGGTTTGAACTGCAGCAGTTTGTCATGACCATGTCTACATGCCTAAATGCATTGAGATGCATTTTGAGTTAATAATAATGTAAAGAAAATAATGTTTTAGACATGACTTTACCTGTTGCTCCTGTTTGCTGCAGGTTCTGTTCAGCAATATATTTGGTAACATAGGCCTTTATAAACATTTTTAAAGGTTACCTGCAGCAGTTTAATTTTTTGAATTCTGACTGTAGTTTTGGTTTAATGAAGTTTAATCTCAGTGTGATTAATGCCTTTGCTAAATGTATTAATAAAATAAATAAGTGTTTTGGTTGAAGTCTTAAAATTAAAATTGAAATTAAAGTGTCCCCTCAACCCTGTTAAGGTCTTCAACCCCGTCACTGTATTCTGTATGACATTAATATTTTTGGAAAATAAAATAAAGAAAACTATTAAAAATTGAAAAACTTTTTGCTGAGTACCAACTATCATGTTAAGGCCTAACATTGTAAATATGTGCTTTGGGTAAGACCTCTAAATGTAAAACTTTTTTAGAAAAATTAAGAGACCAAAAGATGCATAATTTGTATAATTGTAACTTAAATCACATAAAAATCAAAAACTTCTAAAAAATGTTGAGGGACATGAGCAATAGGTAAACGTTGGTTTTTAAAACGGACAGTTGAACCAGCGTGATTAAGTATGTTAGCCATGCCCACGACCTCAAAATCACATAATCTGAGAATAAAACTGAAAACAAACAGAAAGTGCACTTTCAGATTTCAATTTTAGATTACAAGGGCACACTTTATTTATTTTTTCTTAATGACATGCAGAGGAATTGTTCACCACAAAACTAGCAATGTGAGCTAACAAAATCATATGGTTAGTTTTGATTTCTTGGGGACTTTAAGAGTACATGTCAGTGTTCTGTTGTGTTCATGTGCTTTTGTCGTCGTCATGTGATCCCTTTGTTCTGTTTCCCGCCGTCTTTAGCGTCATTAGTTTCAGCTGTGTTCATCCCGTGTCTTTTTAGTTAATCATTATCCCTGTGTATTTATACCCCTCTGTTTGTGTCCTTCGTGGTCCGGTATTGTCTCAGCGTCGATGTCCTGTCTACATGTCCTGTCTCCTCCAGTGCCTGTATTTCGTAAGTGTTTGTTAAATAAATCACCAACTATTATGTTATTGCTAAATCCCATGTTCCTGTGCCTTCATGTATCCAGTCGAGCGTGACAGCACAACAGGCTACATTTAAAAAGACGTTTTTTAAAATGATATACCAAAGAGTGCAACAGTGTAGTTCCTCAAGTTAAAACAAAGCCTATTTTTTCAATTATAACTTAATGAAACTTAAGTCAGACCTACTTTTATTATTAATAGTAATAAAATGGAATTGAAAATTGTAAATAACTAAAGTAACTAGTTTCGAAAAAATGGTCATACTTATTTCATCATTCTTTAAATCATATTTACATTTAAGACACACACAAGTTAATTAATTCAGTTTATTAAATGTACACAATTTCATCCTTTACACATTTTCTCCCTTCCTGTTGCCCATTTACTCCCCCTCACGCCCTGTTGCCCCTTTACTCCTTCTCACGCCCTGTTGCCCCTTTACTCCTCCTCCCTCCTTGTTGCCCCTTTTACTCCTCCCTCCTTGTTGCCCCTTTACTCCTCCTCCCTCCTTGTTGCCCCTTTACTCCTCCTCCCTCCATGTTGCCTCTTTACTCCTCCTCCCTCCATCTCTCTGCTGCTTATTTTGCGTCTTTTCCTCAGCTGCAGTCTTTCAGCTTCTGATCTGAAAAAAGAAAAGGGAATAAATTATAGTTCACTTTGAAAGCAAGTCTCCATAGCAAATACTGCGCAGTTTTCATTAGACTGACTGCAGTAAAATTAACTGATGGTAACAAATACCTTACTGCACAGTGTTAACAAACAAAAGGCCTATAAACAGTCAAAGAATTATTAATGTCGTAGGTCAGATTAACGTCAATGTTTTTTTTAAATAAATCACAACGTCAGTCATCAAGATTACGTGCTGTTATGAACCACTGCCAAATAATCTCAATATAATGAAAAGTCACTCTAAAAGGTTAAATAATAAATAATTATTCACAGTGCAACATTTCAATGTTATTTAGCGATGTTCAAACTGTACAGTAATTTTAGTTTCGATAAGATAGCAAAGATTTATTTTTCATTTGATAGTTTCATTTGTGTATCTTGAAATTAATAAAAATGAATAGTCGTTTGTTCTTTTTTCTCTGTTTATAATATAACTGAGCCTTTAATTGTCATTTATAAGGTTTTATAAAGCATAAATAGTCCTCACTTTAGATTAGATCACAAAACTGGATGATGTTGACTTAATAAAGTATCTATTAACATACAACGTAACTATTATTATATACCTGAATAATAAGATGTATAAATGTTGATTTGAATAGTTTATTAATCACTTACTTATGCATTCTGAATGATCTTAAAAACCACCAACTACTCTTAAATAACTGTATTGTTTAGTAATTTAGTAATGGAAAATTTGTCATTAAGAAAGTATGAAAACACAATCATTAAGCACATCATACATGTGCTTATAAGTCAAGAATATAACATTCTGTATTTATTAACTGCTTACAAACGTCTACTAATGTAGAGTTAATGCTTAACAAATAATGAATTAACTATTTGCTAATGCTTAATAAATGATTCATAGTGTGTAGTTATTATAAAGTGTAAGCAAAACGACTTACGTCAACATCTTCACGTCCATATTCTTTCCATGGCCCAGGTTGTAGATGCTGCGCAAGATTTCTAGAAAGCAAGTGAACAACAGCCATAAGGACAAAAATAATATGATAATAATAACAAGAGAAGGAAGAAGAACAAGAACAACAAATAACTAGCAGTAAAGCATCTGTAAACAAGTTACTAAACAAGTTCACTGTTTAAACAATTAAAAATACAAAAACAAACAAACAAAATGCACGCACAAGGATGTATGGTATAAAACAGAACTACCAAAATCCTAAACTTCTGTTTTTGGAACTCATAACAAAAAATGTAAAACCTGTAGGGATCAATGTAACGCAAATCACTGAAGCCAGGGCTGTACAGGAAATCGAGCAAATACATCTCTCTCCATTTTGGTCTCATAATCTGTAAAATTGCTTTGATTGTACTGTTCTTGGAAGATACAATTGTTAGTTATGTGGAAAGATCTGTTTTACTTGCATCAAAGAGAACTGATCAACAGTCATATCTTGCAATATGGACCTAATATGAAAACACACATTTTCAATTGCCACCTTAATAAACTTTTCTTTAAAATGTCATAGTATTACTTACAGGCAAGTTAGCTGAAGAGTCTACATATAACGGTGGCAACCATGCAACTGTCACATAGGAGCTAAAACAATGGACATTTATGTTCTGTTAAATAACATTAAAAATACAGTTTATTGGACTGCATATACAAGAATGACTAAAGCACACTTTCTCATTCCCCAAAAAGGCTCTAAACAGAAGATTGTGACAAATAAAATTTGAATTTGAGATTGCAAAATATTACCTTCAAGTCAGCAACATCTCTGATTACAGAGAGGCATGAGAGGCATTACGTCATAAGATACAAATTCACATACCGGACTTTCAGCTGTTCAGATCGGATCGCGATACGGCATCAACGGGCAAAACACGCAGCGGTGGAATATACTTTTACATCAACAGAAGGTGGTGTACGGATGTAACTGTGTTAAAGAAGATGTGCTTTCCTGATGTGGAAGTGCTTTTCATTAACTGTAAGCCATTCTACTCGCCGCGGGATTTTCCTCGTGCATTCTCATCGGTGTTTATATTCCACCCCAAGCACACGTGAGTACTGCACTGCAACAGCTGGCTGATCTTATCA
Source organism: Danio choprae (assembly GCA_903798125.1). Lineage (NCBI taxonomy): Eukaryota > Metazoa > Chordata > Actinopteri > Cypriniformes > Danionidae > Danio > Danio choprae. The sequence continues at coordinate 1,775,807 of CAIGQW010000473.1, read as the reverse complement.
CAGAGACAGAACAACAACACCCGGACTCTGTTTTTATCATTCTCGGTGACTTTAATCAGGCTAAACTCACACATGAGCTGCCTAAATTTAAACGGCATATTACATGCCCCACCAGAGACAATAATATTTTGGACCATTGTTACACAACAATAAAGGATGCATATTGTTATTATATTCAAGCGGTGAAACTTAAACCACACTAATCTGAACTAAACTCTGAAATTTGGACTTTACAAGCACATGTTAAGCTGCTTTGAAACAATCTACATTGTAAAAAGCGCTGTATAAATAAACTTGAATTGAATATCGCTCCGTCGCCAGAGCAGCTCTAGGACTCTCTGACCCCTGCCTGGTTCATCTTCTACCAACTTACAGGTAAAAACTTAAAACTACTAAGCCAGTATTAAGGACTGTTAAGAGATGGACCAACTACACAGAGCAGGACTTACAAACCTGTTTTGAATGCACTGACTGGAGTGTTTTTGAAGCTGCTGCCACCGACCTGGACATACATCAGTTTCTGTGAGGAGTTATGCATCCCTACCAAGACTTACTTATCATTTAACAATGATAAACCATGGTTCACACCAAAACTTAGACAGCTTCGTCAGGCCAAAGCGGATGCCTACAGGAGTGGGGACAGGGTCCTGTACAATCAGACCAGGAACACACTGACAAGGGAGATTGGTGTGGCTAAGAGGAACTATGCCAAAAAGCTGGAAAACCAGTTTTCTGCCAACGACCCTGCATCAGTGTGGAAAAGCCTGAAAGACATCACTAACTACAAGACACCACCCCCCAGCATTGACGGCAATAAAAATCTGAATATGTTCTATTGTGGATTTGAGACTGCCGACCAGACACCCCACACCCGCCGTGACCATCTCTCTACACAGCCATCAACACCTCCAGCCATCCCCCTCTCCCCCCCTGCTCTTCAGATCAGTGAGGATAATGTGCGTCAGATTTTCAGGAAACAGAAGAGAAGGAAAGCACCAGGCCCAGACGATGTCTCATCATCCTGTCTGAGAACCTGCGCTGACCAGCTGGCCTCCATTTTTCTCACAGATCTTCAACAGATCACTGGAACAGTGCACAATCCCGAAGAAACCAAAGATCATAGGACTCAATGACTACAGACCTGTTGCCTTAACATCTGTGGCCATGAAGTGATTTGAAAGACTGGTGCTAGCATATCTGAAGGACATCACTGGACCTTTGTTGGACCCTCTGCAGTTTGCCTATAGAGCAAACCGGTCTGTGGATGATGCAGTCAACATGGGACTGCATTATACCCTACAACTTCTAGACAAACCAGGGAACTACGCAAGGATTCTGTTCGTAGACTTCAGTTCTGCCTTCAACGCCATTGTCCCATCATTGCTCGAGTACAAACTGACCCAGCTCTCTGTTCCTAGCTCTGTCTGTCAATGGATCACCAGCTTTCTGACAGATAGACAACAGCTAGTCAGAATGGGCAAAATCACATCCGACAGCCACGCCATCAGCACCAGTGCCCCCCAGGGATGTGTCCTCTCCCCACTACTCTTCTCCCTATACACCAACAACTGCACTGCAAAAGACCCCTCCATCAAGCTCCTGAAGTTTGTAGATGACACTACTGACACTACAAAAGCATGATTGTGCATGTGATAACTCACCGTCCCTTCGACATCTTTTTGATATCCCAAAGTAACAAAATCTGCTCTGTCCAGAATTGTCGCTCCTACTTGAGCCAAAAATTGTTGTTGTGATTCCATTTCATTTAAAGCATTGTTTACCTAAACAGAATAACGCCAAACAAATTAAGTTTGATTATACTCTTGGCATAAAGTGCAAAACAATTCCACATACCATGTTTACTTGGTCACTGCTCTGTGGATGCATCCAGCATGTCTTGTCTATGTCTGAACATTGGTTGAGGTCTAAAAAGACAGAACATTATGACCCAACTGTATTTATTATTTAGTGAAGTGAGATTGTGTAGTCCAGCATTTATCATGACAGTACTTACAGTTAAAATGGTCTGTATTACATCACATGACAGTGTCTCACTGACATTTAGGGACTGTGGAGGGGTACCTTTACATCCAATACAAGAAAAGGTGATTTTACAATTTATGATAAAATTGCTGATTTGTATAATAAATAACAGAAAACTTACCAAGTACTACCTGACTGTAGGAATTGAAGGTTAAGTGATCACTTGATGTTACAACCTTCCTTAGACTTGTAGTTGTGAATAATGCTACGCATAAAAAAAAGACCTGATGGTTTAAGCATGTTGAGGAAATAATTGTTTTTGTGCATTGCAGCAAATAGTTGCTCTGCAGTTTGAGTATTAACCCATCCGCAAAGTTCTGGGACTACTTGGACTCTCCTAAGAGCATCTTTTAGATCTTTTGTATTGTATTCCTGAAACCTGTCATATAAAGCATAATGTTTTTAAGATCCAGTCAGAGGATGGCAGTTGGTTTCCTCCTCCTCCACCTTCTCTTTCAACCATGCAAAATTTACTTTGAGCTTGCCTTCTTTTGCTAGCTGGATATTTTCTGTAGTCGGTTAGGCAAGTCTTCCTTCATAGGGACTAAAAAGTAGAGACTCTGGTTCACAGAAGTTAGTGTGTGCTGCAAGCCCTCTAGTAAAGTCATATACAGTATGACAACATTAGGAAAGTGCATTAGACATAAGATTCTGCTCTTATGTAAAATTTGATTGAATACACAATTCCACATGGACACAAAATGACTGCCCAGCCAAAGAAATAAAATAAAGATAATATATGTATTATACATGTATTATATGTATTATATGTATATATATATATTATACATATTGTACAGCGCCTACAATCTTATCCGTATTCGAGAGGGAGATGAGTGGAAGACCGCTTTCATAACCCCTACTGGCCACTATGAGTACCAGGTAATGCCCTGTGGGGGCTAGCTAACAGTCCTTCTGTGTTCCAAAATTACATGAATGAAATCTTCAGAGACCTTCTTCATCGATGTGTCATTGTCTACATCGACGACATCCTCATATACTCCCGTAACCTTGAAGACCACCGTACACATGTGTGCCAAGTACTACATCGCCTCAGGGAACATCAGCTCTATCTAAAGGCTGAGAAGTGCGAGTTCCATCAATCCACCATCTCCTTCCTCGGGTACTTGATCTCCGCTGCGGGGGTTCAGATGGAGACCACTAAAGTGGAGGCTGTGGCCAACTGGAAACAACCCCAAACGGTGAAAGAGCTCCAGCGATTCCTGGGATTCGTCCACTTCTACCGACGGTTCATCAAAAACTAGTCTCATCTCTGCCCCGTTGTCATCTCTCCTCAAAGGTGGACGACGTACCATCTCCTGGAGCTCTGACGCTCACCACACCTTCCAGCTCCTCAAGAGTAAATTTACATCTGCACCGATCCTCAAGCACCCTGATCCCACACGGCCCTTCCTCGTAGAAGTCGATGCGGCGAACGTAGTAGTTGAAGCCGTGCTCTCTCAGTGGTCTGGTGAACCTAAAGCTCTCCATCCGTGTGCGTACTACTCCAGGAAAATAAGTCCTGCGAACAAAACTACAGGATTGGAGATCGTGAGTTATTAGCCATCAAACTGGCCTTCGAGGAATGGCGGCACTGGCTTTAAGGAGCACAATTCCCGTTCACAGTCATAACAGACCGCAAGAACCTCTAATACCTTTGTCATGCTCAACGCCTGAACGCTCGACAAGCTCGTTGGTCCCTGTTCTTCGCCCGATTCAACTTCTCTATAACCTATCAACCTGGTCATAAAAACTGCAAAGCTGACGCATTATCCCGTATGTATTCACCTCACCCCATTCAAGACACTCCTGAACCCGTACTACCTCCCTCCATCTTCCTCGCACCCATTCTATGGAGAGTGGACAAAGAAATTTGTGCTGCCACCCTCGAGGAGACGGCACCTCCTGAACTTCCCCTCGGCTCACCCTCCTCGATAGTACGCACACATCCCTCGGCTCAGGACATTCGGGCAGCAGGCAAATCCTTTCACTCCTACGGGAAAAATACTGGTAAATTTTTCCGGCCAATACCGGGAATGACCAAGGACGTTTCCCAGTATGTTCGGGGGTGTTCGGCCTGCGCCATTACCACAACTCCTCACCGTCTTCCGGAAGGTAAACTCCAACCTTTACCCATTCCCCGCTGACCCTGAACCCACATAGGTGTAGACTTTGCCACTGATTTACCTCCATCTCGAGGTTACACCACCATATTGGTTGTCGTTGATCGATTCTCCAAACACTGCAAACTCATCTCACTCAAAGTACTTCCTACCGCCTTAGAAACAGCTGAGGCATTATTTAAACACGTCTTCCGCAACTACGGTCTCCCTTAAGACATTGTCTCCGACCTAGAGCCCCAGTTCATCTCCAGGGTCTGGCGGGCATTCTTCCAGCTACTCGGAACCACCATCAGTCTCTCATCTGGCTACCACCCGCAAACTAATATTCAGACCTAACGCAAGATCCAGGAGATCTCCTGCTACCTCCAGACATACTGTGCCCAACACCAAAATACCTGGAGCCAGTACTTACCGTGGGCTGAGTATGTGCAAAATTCTCTTCGACAAGCCTCCACTGGACTAACCCCCTTTCAGTGTGTTCTAGGTTACCAACCCTCACTGTTCCCGTGGACCGGCGAGTCCTCCGAAGTGCCCGCGGTAAACCACTGGTTCCAGGAGAGCGAGAGGGTATGGGACTCAGCTCACGTTCATCTCCAACGAGCAGTTCGGAGGCACACCGATGCCGCCAATCGCCGTAGGTTACCCAACCCAGTATACCACCCAGGGGACAAGGTATGGCTTTCCACCCAGAACATCCGCCTCTGGGTGCCCTGTAGGAAGCTGAGTCCCCGCTACATAGGGCCCTACACCATCCACTCCCAAATCAACCCACACTCCACTACCTCCACACTCACGTACATCCTCAGCCTTTCACGTTTCACTCCTTAAACCTTACACTGACCCTGTTCCTCCTCCTTCCACAGACCCGGAACCGCCTCCCCCTCCAGCACAACCCGAGATCCTGGGAGAGAACATCTACCACAAGAGATTCTCGACTCCCGGCGACGAGACGGCCGCATCCAGTACCTGATTGACTGGGAGGGATTTGGTCCCGAGGAGAGGTCATGGACACCACGAGATGACGTCCTAGACCCCACTCTCCTCGAAGAATTCCACCGACAACACCCCAATCGCCCAGCTCCCCGAGGCCGTGGCCGTCCTCGCCGCCGGTCTAGGGTGCCAGGAGTCACTCTGCACGTTCCATCAGCCCCAGTCACCATTCACACTCTCCATCCACTACACACCGCACACAATCACCCGATTACTAATCACGAACACCTGTGCA
>CAIGQW010000473.1:1710820-1720848 GCA_903798125.1 Danio choprae | reverse complement strand
ACTGTATATAAAATCAACAAAGGCATAACTGTAAAAAACAAAGCTTGTGCATCATAGAGAAAATATTTAGACATTTTTAGAGTTGATTTGAATATTTTATCACAATATATTTTATCAGAGTTTAATAGACTTTTACAATTTTTACATTAAAAAGTTATTTCAAAATTATTATAAAATAAATAAAGTACTAATTTCAAAAACAGAGTCTTGTGCAATAACCAGGATGTTTTTCTGAACATTTTGGTCCTGGTTGTATTGTATAATTTCATATGAATTGTTTAATTCATTCGTATGGCTATTTATTTATTTTTTAATCGAGAAATTAAGCCTTGTGCAACATAAAGGGCACATATTTATGTCTGACATATTTTTGCCTCAAACTATAACAGGAGCAAAGATTTAATTGGTTTGAAACCGAAAGTCTAATGAATGTCAAACGTCAAACTAATCTTACCGCGGTTGTCCACCGAGCTGCTGTTTGTTTAGAAGTGTCTTGTGATAAGTGTCGGTTTCCTCTTCAATAAAGACCTGCATGTTGTCTCGCAGTATGTAAAGACTTTCGGTTATTTTTTAACCAGTTTTTGTCATTTTCATCACTAAAGCGACTGTAAGGTTGTGAGTTGCTCATTGTGGCCAATTAAAATATCAAAAATCGATCACTCTCTCTATTACAACAGAGCTGCGAAACTTTATTTGAGCTGCAAAATTTGCATCCGCTGTCACACACACACATACACACACACACACACACACACACACACACACACACACACACACACACACGGGGGTGAACCATATATGGTTAATGACGGATGCAAATGTTATTAACATTTTCTCAAAATAGCGTCATCTTTGTTAACAATGGTGTTTTTTTTATTACTGTAAGGAGTACAGTTGGGATAGGTGTAAAGTAGACATTAATACAACACAACATCCATCGATTGTAAGGTTAAGTCATGATCACGAGAAAACAAGAAAGTAAATTATAATAACGCATGGCCTCTAAGGACTTCCGTGGTTGGTCTATTCTTGTTGTTGCCAGGTAGGCTGATCGTAAAATCAGTATAGTTCGCAAATAAAGTTGATTCTTTGATTTAATATCATTGTAACTAAAATAATAAGGAAATATCAACAAAAACGATCTAATATAGCTACTTTAAGTCCTTCATAGTTATTTCGTTGTATTTAGTCTAGGTTTTATTGTTTATAATTATCCCAGACAACTTTGTTTATATAATAAAACAGAGTGTAATTAATACAAACAAAATAAAAACAAATACTAATTAAAAAAGCTCTAAAAGAGAAGTAATAACGCCATCTAGTGGAGATCAGAGTTTGAGTGAGCTTTGATTGCCAAGGAATTAGTCTGACAGAAAGTGCATGGGGGACCCATGAGGGTTAATCAAAATATATAAGGCTAAAAAAATTATAAAGTAAGTTTAAACAAAATACATATAATATAGACAAAATGTGTTCCTGGTTATGCTATATTTTTAAAAATATATTTTTAAAGGTAAATTTTTGTAGGTCACATATTTTATTTACAAAATACTGTTACCTTTTTACTGAATACATAATTTTACAGTGATTGACTAAGTTAGAATTGATTTATTCTCCTTGACTTTTTTATCTTTTCTAAGAATCATATTGTTCATTTATTTATATTTTAAGCACATGTAATCACTAGATTATTACACAGCAACAATCTGTTTTTTATATATATATTTTTTCTTAAAGAATAAACCTAATCTGACTTTCTAAGTATAAAAATATCTCTCACACTACCTCTACCTATCTATTTCTAGATAATGTTGTTGTTGTAAGACACTTTGGATAAAAGCATATGTAGCTTTTTGTGAATATACACCCCCCTCCCCCACATTACATACATATCTGCAATTTTATTGTAGTGTTTAATGTACATTATGTTGTTAAAAACAAAGGATAGAATGCATTTGCCATTCATTACTCATTTTATCAATAAAGTGGTTATCATTTTAAATTAATTTGTCGAGCAAAAAGTCAAAATTACACTCTAAAAAATTATTTTTGTTGAAACTACTTATATAAAATGAGCTGAATCAACAATATTCTTGAGTATTTTTGGGACAACTTAATTGTTTTATTTTCAGTCCACTTCAATTTGTAAAGATTAATAAGTTAATTCCTTCATGTTGTCCCAACACAACATGTGGAGCCCAGCATTTTTACAGTGTAACCCAGTTTTCAATTTAGTTCCAATACAAACCAAATTTGTATTCAGTATTGTAAGGACTATACTATTGCATAGTATTGTATTGGACTCTAAAGTTCTTGTCTCAGTATCTGTTGAACATGCACCACTGTAACAGAGTTTAACAGGAGGCCAGGTGGCCCCTGGCAGGGCTCCGCTTTCAAACAAGATCCTCCATCTGTCTCTTTTTTAGCCTCTTCTTTCTTCGTTTGTTTATCAGCAGGGGAGAACAAGGTGAACTCTCGATGTCTGTTGCATAAGACAGGACAACTATTAAATAATCAGAAATTAAAGTAAAACTGTTGCTACTTGCAACACTTATACAGTATATAAACTTTTATTTGGACTCCATTAGTTTTTTGTTATCATTGCCTTCTTTGTAATTATATCAAAATTACTAGGCTATGGTTAGGTGAAGGTTGCTCTGTAATAATAGTGTAGAATGTGCTGAATCTTCAGGGAAAACTGAGGTCATCATTATCTCATGAGAAAAGACTCTAAACATGCAGCAGCCACACAATTGTGCATTATCCTCCAAATAGAATATAACTGGTGGTTTTAATTAGTGACGAAAAAGTTAAAATTGTAGTTTATAGTCTGGACTGGGGAAGGCCAGACTTTCACCTTATAAAACACCTCAAAAGATAAATAGTAATATGGTTTAATTATTAGGGTTAATGTTGTTAATGAAAAACAACAAAAACATTGAGCTATGCTCAGCTTTAATTAATAAATTAGAGGTAATGAATCCATTGAGGGGCAGCACGGTGGCGCAGTGGGTAGCACAATCGCCTCACAGCAAGAAGGTCGCTGGTTCGAGCCCCGGCTGGGTCAGTTGGCATTTCTGTGTGGAGTTTGCATCATCTCCCCGTGTTCGCGTGGGTTTCCTCCGGGTGCTCCGGTTTCCCCCACAAGTCCAAAGACATGCGCTATAGGTGAATTGGGTAAGCTAAATTGTCCATAGTGTATGTGTGTGAATGAGTGTGCATGGATGTTTCCCAGTGATAGGTTGCAGCTGGAAGGGCATCCGCTATGTAAAACATATGCTGGATAAGTTGGCGGTTCATTCCGCTGTGGCGACCCCAGATTAATAAAGGGACTAAGCCGAAAAGAAAATGAATGAATGAATCCATTGAGACTTTCCACTTTCCATTATACCTTATAAATATAAATGTTATAATCAACATTGGCAGGATCAGTGTGTACGGCCTGCACGTTTATGTTTACATTAGTAATGAGGGGCAGCGTGGTGCAGTGGGTATCGCTCTCGCCTCACAGCAAGAAGGTTAATGGTTTGAGCCTCGGCTGGGTCAGTTGGCATTTCTGTGTGGAGTTTGCATGTTCTCCCTGTGTTGGCGTGGGTTTCCACCGGGTGCTCCGGTTTCCCCCACAGTCCAAAGAAGTACACAAGTACAGGTGAATTGGGTAAGCTAAATTGTCCGTAATGTATGTGTGTGAATGAGTGTGTCTGGATGTTTCCCAGTGATGGGTTGCAGCTGGAAGGGCATCCGCTACGTAAAACATATGCTGGATAAGTTGGCGGTTCATTCCGCTGTGCCGACCCCAAATTAATAAAGGGACTAAGCCGAAAAGAAAATGAATGAATTACTAATGAGTTAGTTTTATTCCGTCCATTTTAATGTATAGATAAATGGCTTTTTTCATCCTGTAAATACATGAATATTTCAAGAAAAAAGCAACACATTAAAGCAAACAGAACGTTGCTATGTAACTAAAATAATGAATCGCTATGGGAGCTGCGCAGCAATATAATGCACGTGTTTCTCGTTATATTCTTTGTACATATTACGCTGTATGTAGCCAGCATAGCATTACCTTTACTTTATAAAACATCAACATAGTTATCCTAGTTATCCAAAACACAGCATTAGGTCCGTAAAATACTGTAATCTCCCTCTATCAATGACGCCGTTTTGCTCCACCCTCTGATTCAGAGGCTCCGCCCCATCCCGTGCGCATCCCGTCCGCATTCTGCAAGAGGCACGGGAAAACAGGGATAGACCATCACGAGAAGCGAGGGGACGTGTGTTTGTACATGTCACAATTTCTATTAGCATTTGGTCATGTTTAGAAATTAAACGAACATTGTTATTTTTATAAATAGTTATATTTTACCTAAATAACTCTAGTACTGTATGTATTTGCAAATAAACCTATGACCAGCCGCCAACAATTCCACCCCCCCCTTTCCCGAAGTCCGCCTTGAACTCTACCGTCCTGCTGCCATGTTGAATTGAAGGATCGTTATTGCTTTGGGAGTTCGGAATGAAAGTTTATATTATGCGGTCTGTCAAAAGTGGAGGAATTAAAGAATAAATAGTTCACAGGAGTCAGCGAGTCGCAGCCGCATCTCCAGCGCAATTGAGGACAACACCATATCGGGTCTACTTGTATGCGGAATTCCTTACGGGATGAACCGAGCGCAGGCCATGTTGATCTGTGATTGCACATAAAATAATCTAATACGAGACAAACGCTCGAGTTTATCCGCCTCATCCGTAAACATGAGCGGCCACCCGCCTCAGAGGAGGGTGGCAAATGTGGGCTCTCTCCTTCTGACACCGCAGGAGAACGACTGTCTCTTCAACTACCTGGGCAGGAAATGCATCGTAAGTTATGTTTACTCTCATGGCCGAGCTGTAGTCCTTTTACCGCAAGTTCAAATGCAAATAATCCTGCTTTTTGCATCACCCGTGAGGTGATGCAAATTAACGGCTGTAACTTCTGGAAGGACAGTTGTCTTGTAACGCATTTGTGATGTCCATGAGAACGCACTGGGAACATCATGTTTACTGTCAGGATAATTCGACTCCTTTGACTGAACTGTCAAATTTTATTAAATATTGGCATGACCATGAGGCTGCAAATATGTATTTGTATTTATGTAGCATTTTATTTCCGAGGCCTTCTGCCGTCGTGAAGCAGTACATCGGTTTGGTCGAAAAACCGAGGGAGCTGCCTACGTAGTCAGCATCATAAGTGCCTTCTGAGTCAGCTAAATGATGCACGTGCCTGTGATGCTTAAAAATACTGTGAATGAAGTCAGCTTACTAGTTTTTGAGTCACAACTAATGCAGTATCTATATATCTGTCTGTTTGGTTCTATCCTATGTGTATATATTTATGTCTTTCACCAATTTCGTATAAATTACAGCAAGACAAGCAAATTTCTTCCAAAGGGTTATTAATATTCAGAAATTTTGCACCACCAGCAAAACATCAAATCTACAGTGAAAGAAAACTTAGTTTGTTGTCCCAGCTAAACCCAGTCTAATTAAATTGCCTTTTAGATTTATATTATTGGAGGTCAAAATCTTTACCCAGGTTATGGGTTGTCTTGTCTGTGTATTCCAGAACCCCTGAGGATCTAAAATTTTTTGGACACTTAAGACAGACTTGCAAATGTTTTAATGTCTTTTTTCTTTTATATAGTGTAGCAAAATTCCAAACAAGCATTCTTAAAAAAACAAACAAAAAAAAAAAACTTTATCAAAACATTTTACAAGAGAAGTTCCAAGACACTTTATTTTAATAGATAAATGTACAGTCTTGGCGAAAAGTTTTGAGAATGAGACAAATATTAGTTTTCACAAAGTTTGCTGCTAAACTGCTTTTAGATCTTTGTTTCAGTTGTTTCTGTGATGAACTGAAATATAGTTACAAGCACTTCATACGTTTCAAAGGCTTTTATTGACAATTACCTGACATTTATGCAAAGATTCAGTATTTGCAGTGTTTAAATTTCAACGTTTTGGTCTCCGAGCCACTTCGATATCACTTTTGCCTTATGGCACGGTGCTCCATCGTTCTGGAAAATGCATTGTTCTTCAACAAACTGTTGTTGGATTGTTGGAAGAAGTTGCTGTTGGTGTTTTGGTACCATTCTTTATTCATGGCTGTGTTTTTGGGCCAAATTGTGAGTGAGCCCACTCCCTTGGATGAGAAGCAACCCCACACATGAATGGTCTCAGGATGCTTCACTGTTGGCATGACACAGGATTGATGGTAGCGCTCATCTTTTCTTCTCCAGACAAGCCTTTTTCCAGATACCCCAAATAATTGGAAAGGGGCTTCATCGGAGAATATGACTTTTCCCCAGTCCTCAGCAGTCCATTCACTATACTTTTTGCAGAAGATCAATCTGTCTGATGTTTTTTTTTTTGGAGAGAAATTACTTCTTTGCTGCCCTTCTTGACACCAGGCCATCTTCCAAAAGTCTTCACCCACTGTGCGTGCAGATGCGCTCACACCTGCCTGCTGCCATTTCTGAGCAAGCTCTGCACTGGTGGCACTCCGATCCCATAGCTGAATCCTGTTTAGGAGACGATCCTGGCGCTTGCTGGACTTTCTTGGACGCCCTGAAGCCTTCTTAACAAGAATTGAACCTCTTTCCTTGAAGTTCTTGATGATCCTATAAATTGTTGATTTAGGTGCAATCTCAGTAGCCACAATATCCTTGCCTGTGAAGCCAGGACTATGCAATTCATCTGATCACTCTTCATAACGTTCTGGAGTATATGCAAATTGCTATTATAAAAACTTAAGCAGCAACTTTTCCAATTTCCAATATTTATGTAATTCTCAAAACATTTGGCCACGACTGTGTAGTAGATGTTATACTCTGATTATTGAATGTTAATCAAACAGGTTTATACACAGCGGGTTTTTTGGGGTTTTTTTGTTTTTTTTTCCCGGTGTGTTTTTGAAAATGATCCCAGAATTATCTCAGTTAACACAGGTCTGCAAAAATGACTAAAATGGTGTGTCAGGTCATTGTTTGCCACTGCAACTTTGTAAAGAAGCACTATGCATTTCCACTATAATTTTGTGAGTCCAGAGGTTCTTGAGATCAAATTAAAATTTCACCCAATGTTAGATTCCCAAATAAGAATTGCACCAAATTAGGTAACAACTTTTGTGGGGAAAAAAAGCCATGAAGAATTCCCTGCAAAAATATGGAGGGACTGACTATGGGACTGCACTTACTCAGTCATTTATGCACAAACACACTTCTGTAGTTTACCACTTTTGATTTTGGTTGTCTGGTACTTGTGCATTCATGACTTTTTAACTGAAAATATTGTGCATGGCCATGCTGTTTTTACAGATGATTTTCTTTTTAGAATTTTCAATAGTTCTCAACTTCAGTCCTGGGGACCCATCTGATTCAGATCATCAGCTTGTTTGCAGTGAGCTCTATAAATATTAACATCTATATAAACAGCTGTCATATTCAAAAACCTGTTTTTTAAATCCACTCAAAGGTTTGTGTTTTTTCTAATGGGACACTTGTGTGAACTTGAGAAACTAGAAACTTTTGAAACAATTTACTTACCAAAATTGTTCGGGGAAAACTCAGTCCATCAGTTAGTGCTGACAAAAGCAAAAACTTATATTAAAATAATTGTTCTGTACAGTATGCCTCATTTTTTCCCCACTGCATTCCTTCATACCTGGTACTCTTTTGTAGCAAATTGGTTGAGGTTTCAAGTATGCTGTACCATTGCCAAAACTTGATGTTTACAGACACACTGCTGATCACCGATTGGTCAGAGAGAATCGTCACTACAAGTGTCATTGGAATGGCGGCATTAGATACCATACCCACTGTAAGTCAGCAAAAAAGTCAGCAGCAGCCACTGCTTAAGAACAGCATTCCATCGATAGCATCCATTGCCTCTGAGTTGTGGGGTTTTTTTTGTTGTTGGTGTGTTTGTTTATGGGTCAACAAAAATCGGTTTGAATATGTTGGATCAGTTTTTTTACCTTTGTTGGTGTCTGTTGTCATTGGTCGGAGTTTGTTTTCACCCAATGTTCCATGTTCCTTGCCGTTCCTGGTGTTTCTTAGATCATGGAATGTCTCAGCAGTGTGATAGTTTTCCAACAAACTGACGTAATCTCACCAGGAACTAGAAAGGCTTTATGTAACGTGTTTTTTAAATGCTGAGAAGGATTGATTATTTAATTGTAGTGCATGAAACTTGTTGGAGCATAGTTTTTTCACAACATTCACAACAAATCCAACGGTCAACTTGTTTGTTGCCGTTTATTTGTACTTTTGTCAAATGGCCTTAGGTTGTGATTATGATTATGATTATTACTAATGATAATACCATCTACTTTAAGTGGTACTGACTTACAGTGGAAATACAAACAGAACCAAAGCGAGCAGAGCCTACTGTATCACGTATAATAATTTGAATTCATATGTATATACTGTATGTATATTTTTTGGTTTAAAATTTCTCATGGTCTGCCTTACAAGTAAGGATTTTCTTTCTTTTTTTTCAAAATTTTTTCGCAACATTTATTTTATTTTTTTTTGTCATTATGAATGACACTGGATAAAAATGGTATTCCAATCAAAGGCTGTGGACTACTGAAATGGATACAGAAGAGGAATATGCTTGGCATAGTGAACCGTTTTCCAAACTAGTGATTCTTTTAACGTTTTTCACATGAAATCTGATTCACAAATATGGCATTCTTTCCCATCAGACCTACTTAAGTAAGCTCGTCCATTTCTAGGTTGAAGCGAAGAGCGTCCGTAAGCAAGCAGTGTCAGTCCAGGAACGGCAGCCAAGAACCAGGCCATAAAGTGAGCTTTCACTGGGAATGACTAAATATGAGACACGTCGTTTGGGGCCAAGATCCAGCAGTCATGGGTTCATTCATCACAGTGTCCCGAACCGGCACCGAAAAACCGAGGGCAGAGGGTGGATGGAGTCCAAATCGCACAATAGTGAGAGAGATGGAGAGAAGGGAAAAGATAGGGGTTGGGGGTGGGTTGTGCGCGATCAGCAGTCTTTGAGAACAGGAAGTGAACTGATCTGCCTCCTTTCCATGGAGATTTGAGCTTTAATGAATAGGGCTGCTGATCCAGAATCAGGTTTCCATGTAGACCAAACCAAAGTCTGACATGAAAATGGTGATCCCCGTGAAAGTGGTAGAAACGTGTCTTTTAATGCGTATTTATGTTCTTGGCACAGACTTTTGCAGACAGGAATGCCGACATGGATGCAGTTAACATGGAAAAGGCTGGCAAATACCCATCAGTCCCTTTTTCTTTTGAATTCAATTACACTCAGCCGATCGATCAAACATATAGGCTTACATATCAATATGAGAACGTTGGGTTGCTTTGAATGCCAAATCGTGTCCGGTGTTTGTGTCATATGGAAACTTGACTCTTTTTGAACTTCATGAACTTTGAATACTGAATTTGTAGATTTAGCAATGTCCTTTAATCACTCTGCCCACCGGGACAGAATGAGCGCTCTTATTCAAATGCTGAATGTGCAGTCTCAGAGCATGAGGAAGCAGTTTTTCATCAGAAGAAATGAAGAAAAGTCTTGTTTCATTGATGCCTCATTTACTGACGTGGCAGGATCACAGCGAGAGCACAGGCTTTTCTGCATGTGCAAATACTTTTTGTTTCCATCAGTAAATGAATGATTTATTATGAAGATTCTTCAAAGTTTGGTAAAAACAATACACGTTCTTTAAATAGATTTTTTAAATAACTGATATTTTATTATTGTTTAATTATGTATCACTCAATGTCTATCACTCAATTATGTATCACTCAATGCCCAACATGAGTTTCTTACTGTTGAATGAAAACTTATGTATAATGATTTGTTTTGTTCAATAATCTTTGTGGTTGAGGTTGTGGTGGTGGTGGTGTACACAGTTTCTTATCTAAACTGTCGGTTAAAATGTAGGACTTTTTTTTTTTTTTTTTTTTTTTTTTTTTTTTTTTTTTTTTTTTTTT
>CAIGQW010000473.1:1642111-1704551 GCA_903798125.1 Danio choprae | reverse complement strand
TAAAAATGTTCACTCCTTCCAGAAGGCGCTGGCGTAGGGTCAATTGAGTAGTATAGACCTTGTGTTTATATGCTCAAGTATACCATTTCTGTATCCTTGATGTACATCCAGTGGATGACCGTGGCTCTGTACATCCCCTTGTAGGACTCCGAGGTGGGTGAGGAGCAGAGATGATGAACAAATATCTTATTAAAAATGGCAAAAAATCAAAACACAAAAAAACGGATACTGGATCAAGATTTAGAGGCTGAACTAAGAACTGATTTTATTTTCTCATCTGAAAATGAAAATTGGCAAAGATTTATTTTATTGGAATCACTGACTGATGACATGCCCCTTACCAAACTGTCCCCATTTGCAATCCAAAAAGGAATTACAGGAATTGCAGGAGCAGTAAAAGATATCAAAAAGCTGCGATCTGGACAAATTTTGGTGGAATGTGCTAGGAAAGCAAACTCAGAAAACTTACTACGAGCAACAAGTTTGGCTGGAGTTACTATGAAAGCATTCTCTCATCCTTCTTTGAACAACAGCAAAGGTGTAATTCGCACCAGAGAACTGCAAGATATGGACGAAACTGAAATTGCTTCAGAATTGAAACAACTAGGTGTGATCGACGTTAAAAGAATGATCATCAAGAAGGATGGACAGATGATTAAAACAGGAACATACATTCTGACTTTTAACAGACCACAACCACCAGAGAAAATCAAACTTGGATATCTAAGTGTTACTGTGGACATATTCATACCAAATCCACTGAGATGTTTTAAATGTCAGAAATTTGGACATGGATCTGCGGGATGCAAGAATAAAACTGTTTGTCAGAATTGTGGTGAGGATGATCATGAAATGAACTGCACAAAACCTTCTAAATGTAAAAACTGCCTTGGAGATCATGCAGCTTCATCAAAAAATTGCCCAATCTGGCTTAAGGAGAAAGAAATACAGAAAATTAAACATACAAGGAAGGTGAGCTATATCGAAGCCCGTAAAATAGTGGAAGGACTCCCTGGCTTTTGCCTGAGTAAGCCCTATTCTGCCGTTGTCACACCAAAGACACAAACAACTAGTTGCCAGACAGATCTAACTTGGTTATCCAAAGACAAACCTCAAACCATAAGCAACACAAAAAATTCAACTTCCCAAAAAACAAAGAATGTGTACATTCAAACCGGTCCGATTCAAGACTCATATCTGGAACAGAGAGAATCAAAAGTGAAAAAGAAAACTCTAAGCACAGCAACTAAACAATCAAGTCAAGATAAATGTCGATCTCAAAAAAATGACAATCCTAAAGATGTTGAAATGACTGAGACTGTGCCTAGTCGTAGTCGCAGTCTCTCACCTAAATGTAAAAACAAAGGACCTGCACCTGTATTTCCCACTTGAGGATAAACAATCATATAATACAGTGGAATTGTCGGGGACTAAAAACTAACTTTGCAGAATTACAGCACTTAACTGCTGTTTTTAACCCACTTGCTTATTGTATTCAGGAGACCCACTTATCTCCAAATGATGCCTTGACTTTTAAAGGTTTTAAAATATTTAGTATATGTGGACCAAATTTACAACGACCTTCTGGGGGATCAGCTATCTTGGTGAAAAATGATATAATCCACAGTCAAATTGCATTAGATACCCAGTTACAAGCAATAGCACTTCAACTTACTCTTCATAGAGCTATCACATTATGCTCTATCTATATTCCCCCTCATGAAGCTGTCATACCTCAAGAACTGGATAAACTGGTCTCACAATTACCAACTCCATATATACTTATGGGTGATTTTAACAGTCATAATCCTTTATGGGGTGAAGACCGATGTGATGTCAGGGGAAGAAGAATGGAGGTTTTTATAGAAAATAATGATTTATGTCTATTGAATGATGGAACAAAAACATATCTTCATCCAGGCCATGGTACTTATACCGCAATTGATTTGACAATATGCAGTGCTGATATTCTACTTGATTGTTCATGGAGGGTCTGGGATGACCTGTGTGGGAGTGACCACTTTCCAATTATCCTCACATTTCCACAAATGGATGTACAACTTAGACCTTCAAGGTGGCAACTTAAGAAAGCAGACTGGCTCACCTTTCAGACTATGTGTTGTGAAAAATTTATTTCAACAACCCAAGATAATCAGATCTCTATCGAATCCTTCACTCAGCAGTTAATTGCTATAGCAGATGAAACCATTCCAAAGACATCAACAAAACCACAACGAAAGACCAATCCATGGTTTAATGAACAATGTAAAAAAGTTATTGAAGCACGGAAAAAGGCTGAACGTGTTTTTAATAAACATCCATCAACTACAAATTTTATTCGTTTCAAAATGTGCAGAGCCCAAGCTCGCAAAATCATTAACGAAGCAAAGAAACAAAGTTGGAAACAATTTGTATCAGGGTTAACTTCCTATACTCCCATGAAGAAGATATGGAACATGATTCGTAAAATGAAGGGAATGGAAAATGGATCTCATATACAACATATTAAAAAACAAGGAATACTTCACACAAAGGAAATGGATATAGCAAATATACTAGCTGAATCCTTTGAAAAGAACTCATCAATAGAGAACTGCCTCCCTGAATTTAAACTAATACGAGCACAGCAGGAATGTAAAGAACTGAATTTTTGTTCTGATAACAAGGAAGTATACAACCAACCTTTTAAGATGGAAGAATTAATGAATTCTGTAAAATGTTCACATGATACAGCTATAGGTCCAGATAAAATTCATTATCAGTTCTTAAAGCACTTGCCTTATAGTTTACTATGCCTTCTATTGGAAAATTTCAACTTTGTCTGGTCTTCTGGTCAAATACCAACTTCCTGGAAAGAAGCAACAGTAATACCTATACCTAAACCAGGAAAAGACCACTCTGACCCAAATAACTATAGACCAATTGCTTTAACCAGTTGCTTATGTAAAACTATGGAGAGAATGATTAATAACCGTCTTGTCTGGATACTGGAATCAAACAAACAGTTAACTGATTACCAGTGTGGATTTAGACGTGGAAAGAGCACGTTGGATCAGTTAATTCGGTTGGAAACCTATATCAGAGACGGGTTCATCAGGAAAGAACATGTAGTTGCTGTATTTTTTGATTTGGAAAAAGCGTATGATACAACATGGAGATATGGAATTTTGAAAGATCTTCATCAAATGGGCTTCAGAGGAAGGCTTCCCATCTTCATCTCAAACTTTCTCACTAGAAGAAACTTCAGAGTCAAAGTGGGAAATTCTCTATCAAATACACAAAAACAAGAACTCGGAGTTCCTCAAGGAAGCATACTCTCTGTCACACTCTTCAGCATCAAGATAAATAGCATTGTGCAAATCATTGGACCAAACATGTTCTGCAGCCTTTATGTGGATGATCTTTGTATCTGTTACAGAGGGAAGAATATGAGCACAATTGAAAGGCAACTACAGCTTTGCATTCACAAAATTTACCAATGGTCTGTTGAAAATGGTTTTAAGTTCTCTAGAACAAAAACTGTTTGTACACATTTCTGCATCCAGCGATCTCTTCATCATGATCCAGAACTTTTTATCAATGGAGATTTGATCAAAGTTGTTAAAGAAATCAAGTTTTTAGGTCTTCTTCTTGACAGCAAAATGACTTTTATCCCTCATTTGAAGATGTTAAAAAACAAGTGCCTTAAAGCTATGAACATAATCAAAGTTTTGGCAAAAACTAAATGGGGAGCAGATTTTACTGTTCTTTTGCGACTTTATAGAGTTCTCATTCGATCCCGTTTGGATTATGGGAGTATAATTTATGATTCTGCCAGGAACTCGTATAAACAGATCCTTAATACAGTACACCATCAAGGATTACGGCTTGCTTTAGGAGCATTCAGAACATCACCCGTACAGAGTTTGTACATTGAAGCCAATGAACCTTCACTCCAAAACAGACGATTGAAACTTTCATTACAGTATGCTGTTAAATTAAAAGCAAATAAGAACAACCCAGCTTATTCTGCAGTTTTTAACCCACAATTTGTGCAGTTGTATGAGAGTAAACCAAAAACTATAAGACCATTTGGTGTGCGTATTAATCCACATTTACAAAATTTAAACCTAAACCTGGACATTTTAAGTCAAACATACTTCAGCTCCCTGCCTTATTGGAAATTAAAGAAGCCCATAATCAATATGGATTTAGGACATCGGAAGAAAGGTGTAACTCATCCTAATGTATATAGACAACAATATCTGGATATTAGAAACCAATATTCTCTACACTCACCAATATTTACAGATGGATCAAAGGTGGAAAATGGCGTAGCAGCAGCAATGGTGACTGGACAACAACGATATGGAATCAGACTACCTAAAGAATGTTCAATATTCACAGCTGAAGCCCGTGCTTTACTTTTAGCACTGGAATATATAGAGAATGTCCAACAAAAGAAATCCATCATTTTTACAGACTCCAAATCGTGCCTCCAAGTGATGGAATCTTCAAATAATGATCATCCTTTGATAGAGAGTATTTTAACCAAAGTTCACCATCTACAAAACCAGTTGTATCATATTATATTCTGCTGGGTCCCAGGACATGTTGGGCTTTCAGGAAATGAGCGAGCTGATGCTGCTGCTAAGGACGCTTTGAAGCAAGCGGTGAACGAATGCCAAATTCCTCCTTCAGAGATGAGACCTTTTATCAACGTTTACATTTTGAATAAGTGGCAAGAGGAGTGGGATGCATTGGAAAATAATAAACTATATGAAATCCAACCTGAAATCTCAAACAGAATTTTAAGATATTTTAAGACCAGATTTGATCAAGTGATTTTTAGCAGATGTCGTATTGGACATACAAGGCTAACCCATGCTTTTTTGCTAAAAGATGAAGACCCGCCTCAATGTTTGTATTGCACAATTCCTCTTACGGTAAAACACATTTTACTGGACTGTCCTGCTTTTAATGATTCCAGAAGGCTTTTTTATGAAATGAACTCTCTTAAGGACATTTTTAACAAAGTGACACCAGGAAAAATATTAGAATTTTTATCATATATTAACGCTAAAAATCTTATGTAATTTATGTATTCATTTGTAAGTTGTTTTTAATTGTATATTTATTATTGAAATGTTCTTGCCATGAAAATAGCCTTGGTTGCTGACATGGCATTAAATTAAAACAAACAAACAAATAAACAGCTATGGGGCAAAGGGTAGATTTTGTTCTTCTTCTTGGCTTTGTGGCTGTTCATCAAGACATCGACAAGGTCTGTTTATGGCTCGTTTCCACTGAGTAGTACGGTACAGTTCGGTTCGGTACGCTTTTATGGCCGTTTCCACTGTCAAAAGGTACCTAAAAGCGAACTGTACCGTACCACTTTTTGGGTACCCTTTGCAAAGGCTACCTAGCACGGCAAAAGTATACCAAAAGGCGTAGCTAGACGCGCAACTGAACGCTATTACAGAGATACGTCACTCGCTCATGCAACAAGCCAGAATGAAAACAAAGGAGCCATGTTTTAAATACACAGCCGAGACATTACACCGTAATAATACATACATATAATAATGAGCCATGGTCGACCCAAGCTCAAACAAACCTTGTCGTCGTCTTGACGAACAGCCACAAAGCCAAGAAGCAGAGCAGATTCTACCCTGTGCCCCGTTGTTTTTTACGAGCCCGTCTAAAGCGCGAGCGGTTTCGTTTTCTCGCTTGCGCTCACATGCGCATCTATATTTGAAATAACAAACTTCTTGAGCTAATAATTATAACGTGTGCGTGATTATTGAAGTGCTTCTGACATCCAATCCTGTCAGAAACGAACAAATGCGAGACTGACAGGTAAAAAAACAAAACAAAGGATAAGCCAGAAAAAATGGAGCAAATGCTTTTTTTCAGCAAATATGAACAAACTGCCATGTTTAATGTGCTGGTGAAGATTTAATATACAGATGAGAGGTTTGCTCTGACTGTATATGTTGCGTGTTGTTTTTGAACCCAAATAAGGACTAATGTATGCTGTGTGTAGTTTTTTAGGGACCGAGCACCGGAACGGTGCGTAGGCCCTATTGGAATTGCGCTGTTTATTATTATTATTATTATTATTATTATTATTATTATTATTATTATTATTCTTCTCCGGAATGAATCGCGATTTTGAGGGTCTAAACATGCTCGAAAACTCACCAAACTTTGCACACGCCCCAGAAGTGGCGAAAATTTACGTTCTTTATAGGTTTCGGAAGTGGGTGTGGCAAAATGACTCAACAGCGCCACCTATACACATTTGACGGACTAGCCCCCGAGCTACGTTTCACACACACATACGAAAATTGGCACACACATCAAACATGCCAAAACCTACTAAAAAGTCTCTTGGAGCGAAATGTCAAACCCAACAGGAAGTCGGATATTTTTAACTTCCTCTGGCGAAAAAGTGCAGTTTTTGCCATTTCCAGGCGTGGTATTTGAACGAACTCCTCCTAGGGAATTCATCGGATCAACACCAAAATTGGGTATTGTGAACTAAAGGCCTTGGCGATGTTAAATTGCGAAGATCTAGAGTTTTCGTCGAAGGGCGTGTCCGTGGCGGCCTCTTAAACTTTGACGCTTCGCCACGAAACAGGAAGTTGTTATAACTCAGGCATACAATGTCTGATCTGACTCAAAATCCACACGTTTGATAACAGTCCTGACCTGAACACGTTTACGTGCCAATAACCAGATAAAGATATAGCGCCACCTGCTGGCAACAGGAAGTGACATGTTTTACAGTGTAACAAACTCCTCCTACAAATTTCATCATATCGAATCCATGTTCCATTAGTTTATTTCAAAGGCCTTTGTGATGTTAAATTGTGAAGATCTAGAGTTTTCGTCGAGGGGCGTGTCTGTGGCGGACTGAGAAAGTGCAATGCTTCGCCATGGAGGAGGAAGCACTTATAGCTCAACCAAACAATATCTGATCTGCCTGAAAATGCACAGGTTTGATGAGACTCCTCTCCTGAAGACAACTACATGCCTATGATGAGTCTCAGTTATAGCGCCACCTGCTGACAGAAGGAAGTTTGGCATAAATCTGTGATTTTCTCTGGTTTTTAATATATATCGGCTTAAATTATTATTGTCCGCTGTTCTCTGTCATCCTGAGACCACCGGGCGGCGGTGAGCCCGAGTGCGAGGTCCCTTTCATCGCTGCTTGCAGCTTTAATTTTGTAATTGGTATCATATCGGAGACTGTAAGGGTCTGTATGTGTTCAGATATGTTGCATTTATTTATTTATTTAACATAATTGCAGACGTTACAGTAGGCTATTTTGTTTCATTGATCTGCAGTTATAATCAAATCATGTTCATAAAAAGGTTAGTAATGAACATTTATACACAGATGTTTGTGTATAAAGCATCTGTTTTGTGAGGTGCTTCTCATACGATATGTGAACAACCCATACAGCTTTACTATAGACATTTTCTCGAGAGAGAATAACATTGACTGAAGCTTTGTTGTACACAACGCCCAACTAAAGAGGGTACCATTGGTACCCTTTTAGCAGTGTAAACGCAAGCCTGATAAAGGTGACCCGTATCGTACTGTACTTTACCACTCATTGGAAATGGGCCATATTAGACTCGGGTCGACCATGGGTCGTTATTATATGTATATATTATTATGGTGTACTGTCTCTGCTGTGTATTTAAAAATGGCACTTCCTGTGTTTTCATTCTCCTGCTTGTGCATGAGCTAGTGATGTATCTCTGTAAACCAATTGCGTTCAGCTGCGCGTGTTGTCTTTTGTTACCCTTTTGTTGTGCTAGGTACCCTTCCGAAAGGGTACCCAAAAAGTGGTACGGTACAGTTCACTTTTTGGTACCTTTTGACAGTGGAAACGGCCATAAAAGCATACCGAACCGTAGCGTACCACTCAGTGGAAACAGGCCATTAGTCGACTAATCGTCCATTTTATTTAATTAATTTAATTAGACCTACTTAAGCAAATACAGGAAATGGTTTGAGTCTAAGGGCAGAGAATGTCATTTGTAACATTGTTTTATGTTATACAGAAATACTATAATAATAAGCATTAAAATTCAACATTAAGAACTTGCACACACATAAAACGGCACCAACAAATGATTGTGAATGTGTAGGAAAAAAACGCCATGGAGCTTTGCTGAATATTTGTTTTTGGTTAATAAAGTAAAATAAAATGAACTTGCTAACAATAAAAAGCACTGTTTGGCAAAGAAACTAAAACAAACAAAAAAAATCTAAATGCAACTTGGATAGTTGGCCTAAGGGGAAAGTCACATAAAAATAATAAAGGCTAAACAAAATGTCTTGGCTTTTAAATATTTCTGTTAGTCAAATGTATAAATAAACTAAAACACAATTAATATACAGCAAACTGAAAGGCTTAATGTCAAGATATAACATTTAATGTTGAATGATGTTAGGAAGTGCAGACACAGCCAGCCCGAAGGACAAACTTTAAAATTAAACATAGAATGGAAAAAAAACATTCATTCAAAATTCTCATTGTATTTCTTACAAGATTTGAGTCAAGGTGGTCTTACCAGTTTCATTCATGGATATGTTTCTACTGTTTTCTGCCACCACAGTGTACACACAGCCTGTAGTACCGTCGACTCAAAAATGGTCTATTCAGAATTAGGTAAATAATTAGATTACTGATGTCCATGTAAACATACCCACTGAAAGCAAAGCATATTCTTGTGTGAGCGTCGTCAAGCATGAACGTAATTTGCACAAACACACATCCGTATTGTACATGACCTAGTTGAGAATCGTGTACAACCCTTGACTGGAAGCCTGGGGTCAATCTGTGTGCTGGGGGCCATATGTATGCCACATGGATCATTCCATGCCACTGCACTACTGCGGCTCTCTCCCATTCAATTACATCAAAGAGCACACGTTTCTTCATTTAGTTGAGGGATTTTCTCATGGACGTTTATCAGGGTTGTGACGCTGGTTTGACATCATTTAGGAACTGTGGTTGCTTATTAAATTATCTTGTTTGGCTCATGACATTAGTCTGCAGCACTACATGTGACATGTTACATCAAGCCTAATGAAGACGCTCTGATTTTATTTTTTTCTATTTCTTATTTTTATTGAAGCAATGATTTTGGAATTTTGACAGGGTGTTATTGACAGGGTTTCTGCGGGTCTTTATCAATTTTTACTTTTAAATCAAGTAATAAAGTCCTAAATGCATGTTAGTGGCATTAATTTTTATGAGGAGTTGTTTCCCTCTTGAGTTTTAACCTTCCATGACAACCTTCAGCGTTCATCAGGCTGTGGTAAGGAGTTGGCCTTAACTGCTTCATTTAGGATGACATTCAGGGATGTTATTGTACCATATACTTACAGATTTATACTTGCAGTATAATGTGCTAGTATCATGGAGCCGTTACCAATATGCAATATTTTAATAGCGTGCACTTTCTCTTTTGAATCTCACCACCACAAGCGCACTGTGTATATTCATTCATTCATTCACATAAATATTTTATTTGAATTATTATTAGATTAAACATCCCTATGAGGCGTTTGTGTAAAGTATAAACTTTTTTTTTTTTATTTTAAAAGTAATTTAGTGAAATTGAGTGATTTAGTGTAATTTAGTAAATTAGTGAGTTTAATTTGTAAGTTTTTGTTAATTTGTTATTGCAACCAATGAAGTAGGACTTATTTCATCAAGGTTTTATTTTTGTAAAGAATAGTTTAAAAACAATTTTTTATTTAGAAAATAAGTTCTATTTCACATTATACAATTATAATTATTGTACTGAAATATATACATTTTGTCAACTTATATTTGATAGTTTTTATTATTTTATTAGTTTATTTACATTTTTTTTAAGTGACTGACTAATAAACTTCAATTTACTTCTGTGCTCCGAAAACACATCTGACAGCTTGTAACCCTGAAGGACTACAATATTTTATGTGTTTCAAATGAGGTTAATTATAACCAGTAGCATATTATGAAGGCAATCCACTGAACTTTCTACTGCTAGTCACAGCCTGTGTATTGTTTTATATTGTCTTGGTACTTGGGCATATTGAATTCATTCAAAACGTGTATATATATTTTTATATATTTTTTGCCTTCATAGTTTACTGACAAGTTTTGTACAGTAAATAAGCTCACCTATTACATGTCAGAGATTTTTGAATGAAGGGTGCATTACTTGATTTTAAAATAATTGAAGGAAACACACTATCTACTATCTGTGATTATTTATTGAACATCAATGTTGAACAGCTGAAATTAAAACACACACATTGCTTAAAACCAGCAGTCACTTTTTTCTCATAATAAAAGAAAAAAATAAATAATTTTCAGTGCTTTTCATATTAAAAGTAGAAAATAAGCAGTATCTTTTCTAAATAAAATAACTCTTGCTTATCCTGTAAATAATATTTTAAATGCATTTCTTGCATCTTCTGTAAACAAATATTTAATGTAAACAATAATTGGAATGTAATGGAAAGTATGCCATCTCAAGTAATTTCTGGCGCAGCTTACAATTATCGTCAATTTAGTGCAAAGTAAGGTTCAAGAATGGGTCCATCATCTTACTTAACCAGAGATCATGTGGCCACAGAAGAATAAATCAACCGAAGACTTTAAAGGCTGATTTATACAGCTGCATTGAGTGATCACCATTACCTACGCCGCTTGCCTTGCGCATAGCCATGCATTGATATACTTCAGTGTGCTGTTTGTGTTGCTCTGTAATAACACTTTTGAAACGCTAGCTGGCAGCGAGTTTTTATGTTCCTCTGTGTCGAGTTTCTTCACGGGGTTTTGTTTTTCTGAATGCTACCTTAATGTACAAGAAGCTAAAACTCGCTCATTCAGAGGTGGGAACAGGCGGACATGTAACAACTTTATTCATAAGGTAAACACAAAACAGCTCTTCCACGGGTCTCCACACTTGTAAACATTTGCTCCAACGATGGGCTCTCTGCACCACCCATGCGTGTCAACGCTACTAAATCGAGCAATCACAGAGCTTGCGATACGCGTCTTCGCAACGTGTAGTTACATTTTTGAGAGGTGCGTGGGTATGCGACCGTTCGAAGACTGCGCTGGACCATACGCATGCTCAAGATATAAATCAGTATAAATCAGCCTGACTCCACACACACGGTAGGGAAAATAATCGATAAAATCGACCTGGGAAAATTAGATCGATTATAGGTTCTGAATGTTGATTTCGATTAATTGCCCAGCCCTGTCTGTTAGTCCTTTCTTATGGTATAAATATAATTTAGCCTATATTTTATTTACAACACATAACTGCTACAAGCAGTGATGGAGGAGCAGACTCTGCTAATGTGAAACTCTGTTCAAATTGTTTTTGACAAATCAAGTATGATTATTTTGCATATGTGTTATTCAAACTACATCACACTGTGTACATCACAACAAATCAATTACAGTACATATACTATTATTATGACACCACTTTAATTCAAAAGACTCCATATCATTTATTAACTTGTAATACTTAAACTCTACACTAACCCTAGCCTTTAAATATGCTTTTAAAAGAAGTCCCGCATCTTGATTATGCTCATTCTCCATCCTATCCTTTAAATAAATATAATTATGTATACCTTATCTCAGAAGAAACACTATTAAATAATGAATTCTAATTGTTGACAAATAATAGTCAGTGATAGTTCTTTACACATTTGGATCAGTCGCAATCGGATAAGTTGACGGAGTTGTGGAGGACAGGTGTCTCAAACAAGCACAGCAGTGTTGACACTTTACAGAGGATTCAACCCTTTTTATATTGTTAAAAGTCAGAACAATTTCCAGTCTGTAATGTTATCATCTTTGACATTAGAACAACAAGTTTGCCCTAGATTAGTTATGGCAGCTCTGGCAGCCAGTTCCATTTTTTTCCTCTGTTTGCAATCTGCTCGCATTTCAAATTCACCTTCATAATTTATAGCTGTTGTTCCAACCATATTGTGCCCCTGTTTGACAACACTATGAAGAATGAAGCCATTCACATCAGATTTATGAGACATGTCCTACTGTTGTCAAAGAAAATATATATATATATATGTTGGTGTTGTATAAGGTGACAAAAAATAAGTGGATGTAATCTTTCTCCAGCACATTTCCGCCTCCTCCACTTCCTCGTTGTGTAACTAGATTGGTTGTGGATAGCCGACTGGGCATGCTCAGTGTGGCCGCTCGATCATGTAAAGATATCTCGATCATGTAAAGGTGTTTTCAATTTTTGAGTAGAGACGTTAATCAGTAATTGGCTGGAATTCTTTACTGAAACGTGGAACATTTGTTAAACGAAGCCGAATACACTTGTGTATTGTAAATAGCATGTGCCCTTGTCTGCATTTGAGGACTTGTAATGCCTACAGCAAATATCAGAGATTAAGCTGGATTAGCAGTTACTTGCGTAATACTCTGCATTCGTAATTTTTCTGGATTTGTCTAGCATGGGTGGGATTGGTTTGGTGGGAGATCAGATCACAAAACCATCTCAATTGATTTAAAAGGCATCTTTGGGCATGACACAGTCTTTTGTGGCTTGCTAGCTTCTTGCTAAGGTGAAATTAGTTCAGCCACTTCATGACTCAATGCTGGGCCACAGATGAGATGATGTTTTGCACGACCTTCCTGTCTGCCCCATCTGAGGAGTTTTTAGAGATCGTTTCAAGGCCAGATGGTAGTTTGGTGCCCCTGCAATGCCTTGTGTTGTCACGGGACGAACTGAACGCACCTTTACCTCAGCCTCGTCTTAATACACTGCTGAAATTGAGCGCGTACAGACGCTCCATCTCTCCAGATAATGTTCTCTCGAGAGGTGCTCTGGGTCATGATAGAGGTCACCGGAAGCTCGTGGCTTTCACCCAAGGTAGGCGTCTGAGGAATTTGCTCTAAGCTTTAAGCAGTTAAGATGCACTGAGATCTGTGGCTCTTTGGCGTTATAGTTCAGAAGTAAATGTTTGTTCTGAAGCTGTAATTTATATGTGAGTGAATCATCTCATTTACTTAAATATATTTATAATTATTGCACAAAGTGTATTGCTGTCTTATGCATTTTATTGTTGTTGTTGTTGTTATTATTATTAATATCATCATCATTATTATTATTAATGCATTTGTAACAAGTTTACACCTTTAGATACAATGGCTTACAAATTCATCACATCATAATTGTTTAATTAATATAACACTATTGTAATATTTGTGTCTGTAAAATATGTATGTCAAATTAAATATGGTGGATTTATATTATTTGATATCCTTTATAATTTGTTATTTTTATATTATTATATATATTATATTTAGTGCTGTGCAAAGATTAATTTAAGTTAAAATAAAATAAAAAATGAAAGTTTGTTTTGACAATTATATATTTTATGTATATGTGATGCACACACATGTAGAAACAAAACTATAAAATTTATTTTGTTAAATATTTTAATTTGTATAATTTGTATCATATACGCATTTTATATCTACATTTAAATAAACCTTTTCCTAAATATGTGCATGTATACATAATAAATATACACAGTACACACTAATTATATTATTCAGCAAAATCAATTATGAGAATATAACTCTTATGTATTTTATTCGTAAACTAAATGGATATTTTTATGCATGTAATTTGTGTTGTAAATAAAACAAAAACAAAGCATTAATATAATTACAATTTGTGAGCTGGTAGCTGTTGAAATGTGTCAGAGCAATTTTGCCTAGTCTTTTTGAACACAGTACATTTGAATGCTCACATTTTATTATTTATTTATATAGTTTCATAGATGTCATCTATGGCTATGTTTTTCAGACTGAACTTGCTGACTATCTTGCAAATGATTGCTAGCTAATGCTTGTGGAATTGGGAAAAGTTTTATACAAAGCCTGTTGTCTGAGCAGCATTCCTTTCTATGAAAGCTGCTTTTTATCATCCACATGATGAGAATCATTATGACATAGTATGTGTATATTTGTCATGATTCAGAGTATCTTACTTGTAGCCCTGTTGGCCACTGCTCTATTTTCATAATGTGGTCATGTCCATTTTATTTCATTTAGATCCATGATTTTGTTTAATATATTTACATATACATTTATATTTGTTTGACATTGGATATTTAAGTATTATTACTTTTGTTAGTGCTGTTGTTATTAGTATTGTCTGTATTGTTATTCTTGTCGTTATAATTGTCATTATTATTATAATTGAAACCAGTGTGGTAATATCTAAATCTTGAATGCACAAAACTTGTTGGAATGTGTGTGATTCATTCATTATGACTTGCAATGAACCACAACTATGAGACGCCCCCTCTATGCTTACGCATGGACAGAATCTGCTGTTGTTGGCATCACAAACTCTCAGAGCGCGGCCAGAGACGACTACTGTTACTCTCACTGGGAAATGTGTGCAAGTGATCACCAATTCTTAGACCATAGCTAATAACTTTTCTTTGTCATGTGCCCAGGACCCACTCTCCCGATGGCGACGGTGGACATAAAGAATCCGGAGATCAACAACATGCGCTTCCACAACAATTCCCACGTGAATAACATGGTGCACAGTGGCCTTAACAAGAAGGAAAAGAAGATCAAGGGCAAGAGGAAGAAGCTGACAAAGGCTGACATCGGGACACCAAGCAACTTCCAGTGAGTCTTAACGTGTGACAGGTTCAGTACTTCCTGTGTTGACAGGAAGTGACATCAGTAATTAATTTAAGTGCTAGTAAGTCTTTTTTTTTTTTTGTAGGACCATAAAAAAACTATGCTATATGCTATATATATGTATATATATATATACATTGTTTATGTAATATACACACACACATAGATAAAAACAAAACATTTTTTTATCGATATTTAAATTCATATATAATTTGTATCATGTACACATATATTTTATATCTACATATGAATAAACAATTTCTCTAATATATGCATGAATGTGTGCATTTACAGTATATGTACATAATAAATATACGCTGTACACACACACACACATATTATGTCACAACAAACTTTAATTTTAGATTCAATTAATTGCGATTAATCCTTCCCAGCACAAATATTTTTGTATGACAATGAAAATTCATTAACATGTTCCAAATCAAAGAAAAATGTTTGTTTTTGGAACACCAATTTGATATATTTCCCTTCATTGGAGGTGTATACACCATAACATTCAAAATAAAAAGATAAAAAAATAAATCCATTTGAATTAGGCGATTTAAAAAGTGTTTTTATGAGGGCTTTATGACTTTGGCTTTTGTAGACATGTAATTTTTGATCAGTTAACAGTGTTTAGACCATTCAGATTTGGTCACAGAAACCCAAAAACATGCACAAAACCAGTGAGGTTTATTTTTGTCGCATTTGATTTTTCCACAAGAACCAGTGTGGTTTGTGCTTGTCAGTCAGGTATGGATAAGCATCTTTTTGTGTTGACCAATGTTTACATGTGAATAAAAGCCAGAATTAAATGTGCTCTCTTAAAACAACCGCATCTATTCGGAAAACTTGTTTTTAATGATCAATTACCTTTTTTTTTTGGTCTGATATTCGAATTTGGATGAGTAAGTCAGGTATCTCAGATAAAAAAAATCATAATAATAATAATTATCTTTGTGTTTCGAAGATGAACAAAAGGCTAATGGGTTTGGAACAACATAAACGATGGCCGAATTTTCATTTTAGTATGGACTAACTCTTTATGGGTAAGTTGTCCCAAAAATGAAAATTCCCTCTCCATTTCTTCACATTCTTAAGTGGTTTTAAACTATGAATTTCTCTCTTTTGACAAACAAAACATTTAGAAGAATTTAGTAAACCAGCAGCCATTAGCTATGCTTCCTTCCACCTTTTTACATTAAAAAATTCTTAATGGAAACCGCAAGATGTGCATACATTTTGAAAATGCATATAAAATAAGTTTCTATAAACATTTTATCTGATAAGAGATGCTAAATATAATGCCTACGCTCCCAAAGAGCCTCAGAATTACGAGTTATGACAGCATTCATTGTGTTTCATCTTTGTTTTCGGAGCCTCAAGATTAAATAAGAAAAAAGGTGGCTCACAATGGCTTCTCCTACTGCAGCAAATTCTTTTTTTCTTTTTGATTTGCAAATAGTTTTTTTTCTTCAACTGATGGAAATTGGTCTTTTCACAAATGCAATATTACAGTTTTGCTCATTAAAAACAATCTGCATATTTGGATAAAAAAACGCTACTGACATCCATAGTAGGAACATGGTATGACCTGCTGCTTTCCCGTCATGTTTTAAAATATCATCTTTTGTGTTCAACCGAAGAAAGAAACTCAAACCGGTTTGGAGCAAGTAAAGGCAGTAAATGATGACAGAATTTGCAGTTTTGGGTTGCCTGTACCTTTAAACTAGGGATAGTTCACCCAAAACCGAACATTTTGTCATTATTTACAAACACTTGTTACACTTGTCACTTGTTTGAGTTTGTTCTCTTGAACACAAAAGCAGACATTTAAATAAAGCTTGAAACCTATAACCATTGACTTCCATAGAATCTGTTTTTCCTACCCTGGAAGTCAGTGGTTACAGGTTTTTAGCTTTGTTCAAAATATCTTCTTTAGTATTCAACAGGAGAAAGAAAGATTGTAATTTTAAGGGTGAGCTATCCCTTAAATTTTTACTTTTCAATCTTGTTTATTGCCACATTCTGACTTTCTGCACTTAACACAATGTTTTCCAGGCACATCGGTCATGTAGGATGGGATCCAAACACAGGCTTCGATGTAAGTACGCAACAATGACTTGCTCTGTCACCCCCACCGACACACTCGCATGCTCTCAATGTCGTACACACTCTCACATACAAATTGAAGAATCTCTCATAGGAAAACAATGCTGACCTGTGTAGTAATGGCATGATGAAATGCCTCAATAGTCTTGTGTTCACGCAGACTGAAGCCTCTGACGCTTGAATATGCAGCCTGTCGCCCACAACATAGCCCAGAATGCATTTGTGCACAGCGTCGCATCTGTATATTTGCGTTGTGTATATTTGATTTCAAATCAATTGTTATGGAGGTGCCTTGGAAATTGCCACATGCAGCCTTTTTATGATGCAATCAGAGATTCGGGGCAATAAAATGAGATGGTGTTGCTTATAAATTACTGGGAAAATATGCAAATGCTCAGAAGAAGCGTTCACATTTCAGGTTTTGCATTATGCATGCGGTTGGAATGTTTTGCATGACATAATGGATGGTTTTACCAGAGATGTTTTTTCATTCGCGGTTTCCCCACAAGGTGGCAGGATTGTGCTTCATTTGAGAACAGCATGAACGCTGAGAAAGTGTGATTTGTAGTGCTTGCAAGGCAGAATTGCATTCATATTTCTCTTGCTACTTTATTTTACTCACCTTGATCTGATATTAAAATGTCTTGTCTTAAATATTTTTATTTCAACTGTAATGTGATTTTTCTTTTCCACACCTCTGTTTTAGTTTCAATAAACATGCTATTAAAGAAATTATGGTTAAAGTTAAAATCCACAATAACTCAACTACTATCTTCAAAAATATTACATGTAAAATGCATTTAGCTTCATTTTAAAAAGGTTTAGCTACTTTGACTTGGTATGACAAGGTACTTTTAAAGAAACTTAAGCTTAAAGTTTGAAAATCCCGATTAAGATGAAAATCGTGTTTATTTCTTTATTATAATGTTTTTTAATAAATTTGATATATTAGCTTTTACAGTAGTTAATCAAAGTGGTCCAAAGACCAGAATCGGTATTGTTAATACACATTTAGTTTTAGGACAGCTTCTATAGATGGTTAAAGTTTAAAAAGCTCCATGAACCTAATCTTCAGATCATAACTTTTTTTTTTGCCCAATTTGTTTAACTTGTAGCATAATTAAAATTTTTCTCTTTTTTTCCCCAGACTTTTTTTATGATGGCCTTTTGTGTCAGATATTATATTTGTGCGTTCAAATACTAACAACCAGTGAAAATTATATTTGCATATTGAGCTGAAAATTGCTTTCTTGCAACTGTTTGCATAATGGAATGTGACTGGGCCTTTTGTTTTGCATCCATTTATTCGTTATTTTTTGACTCTTCATTAATTTCTCTCTCTCTCTCTTTCTCCTCTTATTTATATTTAGTTGTGCTTACTAAGGCAAGCATCACTATTACTATTGCTCATAATTAAGGTTGGTGATCTAAACAAACCCTAACCCTAAATATAAAATTTCAACATCCACACGATTTTACTATGAACAAATGATTCTGCTCTATTTGGCTTGTAGTAGAGAGTACGTTTTTGACTAGGATAAGTAAGAAAGCTTATAGAATACCCTATCAAACCAGCCAGAAGAAACACTCTAGTGCTTATCTTATTGTTGTCATGTGACTTTTGTACAGGAAAAAAAACTACTTGTTAAACAACAATTTCTGCTCGTTGCTGCCTTGCAAGCATGTATAAATTGACTAAATAAACAGTTCTGTTGAACTTCACATCAGGTTAAATATGTGACTTATGTGTTAAGGATAAAAAGGTCTTACTATTTAGCTTTTTTTGTGTTTTGCAGTTGAATAATTTGGACCCAGAGCTGAAGAACTTGTTTGACATGTGTGGTATTTCTGAGGCCCAGCTCAAAGACAAGGAGACGTCTAAGGTCATCTACGACTTCATTGAGAAGAAAGGTGGTGTAGAGGCCGTGAAGAATGAGCTGAGGAGACAAGGTGAGACTGATCGCTGTCAGACACTCGCTGCTCTGAACAGCTGCGATTTTTCTGTGGCCTCGACATATTGATATGTCTGGGGTCTGGCCATCAATCATACGCTGTCTCAAAGTCTGGCCTGAATCAACAAAATAGTTTTCCATGGCTCTAAACTTCATTCTAAGTACCAAGGATATTTTCATAAATGAAAACTGAGACTAAGACTGAAACTATTGGTCAGTCTTCATTTTGGTTAGCTGAAATAAAATAAATCAAAAACTAAATGGTAGTAAAACTAACTGACAATAATAGAAAAAAACATCACATTTAGAATTAGTAAGCACTCATCATGTGGTGGGAAATATGGCATGCGGCTGTTTATTATTATTCATTTGCACAAAAATGTAAAAACGGCATGTTTAAAGGTGACATCGAATGTCCATTTTACCCAAGTTGATATGATTCTTTAGGGTCTTAATGAAAGTATAAAACTTGCCTATACAACTTGGTTTAGTTCACAGTGAGACATTTTGCTTCATGTCTCATTAAATGCTAATGAGCTGCTGCTCACCCTGCTTCTCTCTGAGGCTGGATCAGTAATGGCTGTGCTACTGATCCGTCCTTGAGGAGCAGCTAAACCTGAACATCACACATGCATCACGTTCAACCATGTCTCAAGCTTCTGCTTACTTTTGTCTTTATGACCAACATTAAGTATTTGCCGCAGTTTCCACATTATGATGTTTTCTGTGTGCGTAATCATTGCATGTAATTTATTATTGCTTGACATTGCAGCATCCATTATCAATGTAAAATATATTCTAACATACATCTATGAAAACATGCTGGTTATTTTGAAAACCAATAACTGCACACTGACAAACACGATGATCTGATTCTAAACAGGAGTGAACTTAAGTTAGCATTTGCTAATTGTATTTATATAAAATAAACTAATTATATATTAAATAACTACCAGACAAATTGTGGGTACAGCTATATCCTTATAATGCTATTTTAATTCGAATCCAGCTTCGAATTTCCTGAAGTCATAAAAGCATGTTTTGCACAGACAAGCAAGTTTTTGCCAGATATTCCCTTCATTTAAAAAAGACAAGCTGCATATTTCCTTTTTTAACTTGTCTGAGCTGGCAACACAGCACAAATCTAAATACAAAACAATCTAAAAAGTGAAAAATTCATCAATTGTCAACCTTTAACATTATATTATCTTTAAAGGGTTAGTTCCCTCAAAAATGAAAATTAGCTCATGATTTACTCACCCTCAAGGTATCTTAATTATATATAAATTTCTTCTTTCACTTAAATCCAGTCAATGTTATTTCAAAACGATCTTGTAGTAGGTGTTTACATACAAATAAATCTCTCCTACCCATAATAAAAAATGGCTCGTAGAGCTCCAGGAGTGAGTGAAGGTCTCCTGTTGTGAATCGATTTGGCTCCAACAGATGGACAGGGGTGTGATGCACATACAAAGTTAAAATTAACGCAGAAGAAAGACAAAAAAAACGCAGTCTTGTTCAGCTGGTGGTGTTAAATAAACTTCTACTGAATTTTACTGAAAGAACTAATAGACATCGTGGATGACTTGAGGGTGCATAATTCATGGGTTACTTTTTCTTTTCTTTTTTTTTCCTTTTCTTTTTTTTTTTTGAAAGAAAACTCTTTAATATGACTGAGTTTGTCTAAATATTTCTTCTTCTTTTTTTTTTTTTACTTTTATAAATTTCTTGGGTTCAGGGTTTTTCAATCAGGTATTTTATTTTATTACTAAGAGGTTGACCCAAAAGTTAATGTAAGCTGCAAACAATACCGGGTTAGTCCGCCCAAAAGTGACCCTCATGTTGGTCCAATTCTCTGAGACCTTTGATCATCTTCAGGACAAAAGTTCAGATATTTTAAATGAAATCTGCCCATAGACAGAACTGGTCCCAAGATGTTCAAAGTCCAGAAAAGGAACCAACAACATTGTTAAAGTTCTATGTGACCAGTGGTTCAACTGTAATCATACAAAGCTCCAATAACACTTTGTTGTGCTTTGGTCTGTATCTTGACGTGACGTTATGTGGAATGATATTGCAAACAGAAATGTTTTTTGGCACACAAAAGTGTTCCTAGAGTTTTATATGATTCCATTTGAACCACTGAAGTCAAATGGAATGTTTTGACAATGTTTTTGGTTCCTTTTCTGGGCTTTGATCATTCCAGGACTGTTGTTGTCAATGGAGGATCAGAGAGCTTTCGAATTTAATTTAAAATGTATATTTTTTATGATCTGAAGACAAACAAAGTTCTTGAGGGATTGGAATGACATGAAAATGAGCAATTAATAACAGTTTCCACTATCTCTTTAAAGTTTGGTTTGGTATACACTACAAGTTAAATCAAGCAATAAAAAAATCTTAGCAATAAAAAATAAAACTGAAAGTAAATATAGCTGAATAGAAATGTGTTCACACAATAAAAACTAAACCAGCTAACAAAACCAATAAAACTAACTAAACGGTTAATTGCAAATTTAAAAATAGTATTGAAGTAAAATGTAAATGTTCTATAACCTTGCTAAATATACTAGAGACAATTGTGTAAAAGTAGTTTGACTAAAAAATTGCAGGTGAATTTTAGTTAGTTGCAAAAACGCTGAAAGTAACTGAAATGGTGTTTTCTTGAACTTTTCTGTCCCCGCTGAAAACAAAATGCTACATGAAACAACACAGTCATTATATCCATATATAGCATTAAAGGTGCAGTAGGTGATCTGCCAAAATGCTAACTGTTTAGCATAATATCTTTAAAACACAGTCCCTCCCCTCCCGTCCAAAGCCATGCCTCCTGAAATCACGAACGCGTGGACCACATGACAGCAGACAACCAACTAGTTCATGTCATTCGTCGGTTAGAAATGTAGTTAGTGGTTGGTCGGCGGCGTGCAGGAATTACACTTATTAATAAGCCATACTTGTGGCTGTTGTGGTTGAACAACACTTCTGTGTATATAACCCATTCATTATACAACACAATCTACATCAGCTTTGCGTGACTAAAATGGTTTTAAAAAATAACATTACCTGTCTAAAAGAAATCCTTCGGCCATGGTGTCATCCTTCTTCCAGCGTGCTAAAGTAACTCCCAATATTGATTCAGGATTTTAAAAAGTTTTGATTCAGCATTTACCGCGACTGTGATTGTCTTGTGTGCACATGAACGCACAGCGTGCATGCAGGCGTGCACGCGCAAATGGTGGATCTGCATGAACAGAGATGCCCCGTTGTACAAATCTACATTTGTTGACACAGTTTGGACTACTTATCAAAATTATGGGAAATTAACATTTTTTAGTTTTATGCCTTACCCAGAATATAAAAATACATACATTTAGGTCATTTACTTTAATCATTACTATTGGAATGTGAAGAGACTTTCAACCAGCACAACAAAAAATGTTTCTGAAGGCAATCACCTACTGCATCTTTAAAATAATGTACCTGTAACGTACCTCAGAGGCTTCCTCAAAGTAGTTGGGTACATATAGTAGCATTTCTATATTTGATCGATATTTGTGGTTTTCCTTCAGGTCCTCCCAGGTGGTGTGGTAGGTAGACTGTCTTTCTGAGTTCAGATTTGCATGCATTAAAGCTCAGAATTTTTGCTCGTTGGCATGGGTTTCAGACTTTGAAGTACATCTTCAGTATGAGAGTGCCATTAAACCATTAATAGCATATGGCCATACATGAGTATAATTCATTATTCTAAATGTATGCACTGCCATTTATTTATTTATTTTTAAAGTGCTTGATCCCATAATACGTGAATAATGACTTCAAATCAAAGTGTGAAGTGCTGATTGGTGTGTTTTTGAGGTGAAAAACGTAGGATTTTTTTTTCTCTGAAAGTTTTGCTGTAGTTTTGAAGACTTCATGAAATAGATTGACTAGTTTGATTTAAAATAGAACTTTTCTTTCATTAGATAAAACACGAAAGATAGACAGTCAGAAATAAAAGTTTATTATTTTAATTTAACTTGCTGGTTCTTGACAGACTGTAGCCATATATTATTAACAAATGATTTGTTACTTAGCCGTGTAGTTAATATAGGGAAAAAATAGTATTTTAAAATGTCCTTCTTTGTAAGAAAAGAAGTGACTTCACTTTTAACTATTAATGGAGTTTTTGTAGCTACAGTATTTCAAATTTTCTCTGATCTGTATATTATTGTTAGTGATGGTATTTTTTTGTCATTTGTTTGTTGTAGTCATTTATAATACTTGTTTCTTTTTTTTATGGTTTTAATTATTTACATTGTCAATTTCTATTTCTAAGATGAAATTAGTTATTTCTAGAATGCTGGAGTTAATAGATGCTGGAGTTAATAGATGCTGGAGTTAATAGATGCTGGAGTTAATAGATGCTGGAGTTAATAGATGCTGGAGTTAATAGATGTGAATACAGAACTCCACATTTGTTCTATTTCATGGAGTCTTTTAAAGGGATCGTTCATCCAAAAATTTCAATTCTTTCATCATTTACTCACCCTTTAATTATTTCAAACCTTTGTGCTTCTTTCTTCTGTTTAAAACAAAAGAAGTTATTTTGAAGAAAGTATTTTTTTCTACTTTGGAAGTCAGTGGTTACAGGTTTCAGCTTTCTTCAAAATATATTTTGTATTCAACAGAAGAAAGTTATTAATAAAGGTTTGAAACCACTTGAGGGTGTGAGTAGTGAGTAATTTAGCTATTTTTGTGTGAACTATTCCTTTAAGCTATGCTGATGGTGTGTTTGAGTATTTTTACCTGATGGTGTGTGTGTTGTACATTTTTAAAAAGAGTGATTATTTTATACAAAATTTACCATTAATACAGATGTTGTAGCTGCCATGTTTTGAGCAAAGGATTCATTGAATATCTTACATCGACTTCATACCACCTACTGGAAGTTTGCAATATTATATTTATCCATGACAGGCCTAAACCAGTCAAGTTGCAAGCACACAAACACACTCGGCTAACTATGGTTAAATTATCGTTAGTGAACTATGAATATATACAATATTTTATAAAAATAAAAAAATCCCCTCAATATCAGTACAGTCAGTACTGCAATATCAGTACTGCAATCACAATTGCAGTAATTACAATTAGTCTCTTTTTGCATTTTATTTATTTTATGCTTTTCTACTCTTGCAGCACCCCCACCTCCACCCTCTCGAGGTGGTCCACCTCCCCCACCCCCTCCTCACACCTCTGGACCCCCACCCCCACCGCCTCCAGTGAGAGGGCGAGGAGCCCCTCCCCCACCTCCACCTTCAAGGGCACCTACGAGCGCTCCACCTCCGCCGCCTCCATCTCGGCCTAGCATGGGAGCGCCTCCACCACCACCACCCAGCAGAGGGCATCCACCTCCCCCTCCACCTGCACCTGCCTCCATGCCACCTCCCCCGCCACCACCACCTATCTCCGGAGGAGCCGCGCCTCCTCCACCTCCTCCTCCACCACCACCTCCCGGACCTCCTCCACCTTCAGAAATGGATGGAGGCCATGGTGAATCAACGCCACCGCCCGCAGGTGGGAAGTCGGCTCTGCTGGAGCAAATCAGGGAGGGCACACAGCTAAAGAAAGTGGAGCAAAACAGGCCGGTGTCATCCACAGGACGCGATGCACTGCTTGACCAGATCCGACAGGGCATCCAGCTCAAAACGGTGAG
Organism: Danio choprae; assembly: GCA_903798125.1. Taxonomy (NCBI): domain Eukaryota; kingdom Metazoa; phylum Chordata; class Actinopteri; order Cypriniformes; family Danionidae; genus Danio; species Danio choprae. The sequence goes on along the minus strand of CAIGQW010000473.1, from coordinate 1,680,069 downwards.
GATTATCAATGCTAACCGTACCTAATGTTTCCCAGACAACAGTGAATAATGACCTGCTCAGCTGTCAATTATTGTTATGCTAAATCAAGTGTTAAATGACTAGCTACCTGCGGCAATGAAAGATTATAACAGATACTCATATCAGAAAAAGGTTTGATTTATTTTTAATATTGCACCGTTTCAGATTTTATTAGTCTGCAAGGTGCAAATTTGAATCAATAGACAATTATGATGTTACAGAAGATTTATGTTTTAAGTAAATGCTATTCCTATAACGGAGTCCATATAAAAAATTAAGCGGTAAATGGTGTGTAGCCTATGATAAAGTCACCAGGATAACATTGCAAATCTTTATATTTCGCATATTTGTTAGTATAATACAGTATTTTTGTCATATAAAACCAACCTTTATGAGCATAAAGGACTTGTATCAGAATTATTTAAAAATGTTAACACCAAACTTTTGAGCAGTAGTGTATATGAAAAATAAAAATAGTTAGAAAGGTTAGCTGAGGAATTATATAATATAATATTTGATTATAGACTAGTTTAAAATTTTGAATCGAAAGGTTTCTGCATGTGGCGATTAAAAACGGATTAAAACCTCACCACCAGTTTGATCAAACTAAGTGCAAACTTACCCGAGTTAAAACCCAGACTGTCTTTGTGCAACAGGCCTCAGGTGTCTGTGCTGTAGTATATACACCGGAATTTAATTATTTAGCAAAATGTATATATTTATGAATGAATTTTGGTGTTTAGCCTATGTAGTCAGCACAGTATGTATACCACACACCAACCCCTAAATATTATTCATTCTGAATGTGCCTCACACAGGTGAGTGGGCTTAACAAACCACCTGCAGAAAACGCACACTTCCATCTTTAACCAATACTTGCACCAGTTTTTTGCACATTTGCACCAGACACATTTTTACAATCATTCCATATATAAAAAAAACATTGTGTTATGAAGCGTGCTTCACACAGGTGAGTGGCCTTGACAAACCACCTGTAGAAACTCTCTCTCTAAAAAAAAAAAACCCATCATTTTAGCACTAAATTATCTGAGCACAAATAGTTCCTTTGTATAATAAGCACTTCTTGTGTGTATTACCTCTTCTTGTTGAATCGCTGAATTCCTCCTCAATTGTAAGTCGCTTTGGACAGAATGTCTGCTAAATGTAAATGTACAGTAGTGTAGGCATGGGATGCGAGATTACTTATGTTTTATTGGCATTTATAAAAGAAGAACAAATTTATCATTGTGTTGTCAGTCGTCATCATCATTGCATCTCAGGGTGCTGGCGAAAGCTGTACAGACGGAACAGACATATGCCATTTTATAACTGTACGGACATGTTTCTGTTAATTAATAGTTTTAGGGATGTCTTTTTAAGTCTCTAAATCCTTTTTATTTCCAAAATTGTTATAAATTCTTGGGGAAGTTATTTGTGGTGGTTGGCTGATTCTTCTGTTCGTAAATGTTCAGGTATCAGATAATGACTCAGGACCACCCACCCCTGCTCAGTCAGCGGGCATTGTTGGAGCTCTGATGGAGGTGATGCAGAAGAGGAGCAAAGCCATCCACTCCTCAGGTAAGTGCCTGTTTCACACTACCACAGGTTTGTCAATAATGGCCACTCAAAAGGCTGCAAATTGGGTTTGTTTTTTTTTACCCACTTTTGTATGGAAGCCCATTTCTACCAGAGGATAATAAAATAAAGACAAGTTTTTATCTCAAAATCCAATTTAGATATTGCAATTTTGAGTTTATAACTCGCAGTTACTGACTTTACCTGTGAAATGTTTTTTTTTTCCAATTAGAAGTTTATCAGCTTTTTTACAAAGACACATTTCAGAGAAACACACAATTGCAAGTTATGACCTCATTATTGTGAGATGTGAACCCCGAATTGTGAGAATTTGACTTTATTCCTGAGAGATGTTTTGTAATTTTTTGCTATTTTGAATTTGACTTGGTTTCTGCAGTTCTAATATAAATTCTAAAAAGCAGCAACTCAGAGAAAAAAGTAGTTGTGAGAATTCAACTTTTTTTTTCCATGGGAAATGTTTTGTAACTTTTCAAATTGAGCATTTATTGACTTTATTTTTTGTCACGTTTTGATGTAAATTGTAAAAAAGCTGCCATTTATTTTGAGGAATTGTACTTTTTTCCTGTTGAATGTGTCTTGTATGTTTTTTTAATTGCATGTTTATTGGCTTTTTTACAGTTCTGAATTGTACTTTTTTTCTGTGAAATATTTTTGAAACTTGGATTTAGTTTTTTTGCGAGGTTATCGGATTTGTTTTACAGTTCTCATATAAATTCTGAAAAGTCACAATTTAGAGAAGTCACTGGAAGCAATAATTGCAATTTTACAGGCATATTACTCAAACTGTAATATTACTACCAGTTGTGAGTTTTGTAGGACTTTTTTTTTCAAATCAGAGTTTGAATCTTGCTGTTTTGATAAAAAGCTTTATAAAACAATTATCAGTTACTTATTTTATTGGATATTCTGTCTCAAACCTTCAATACTGTTGACTTTTCTCTTGCTTGAGTTTGCTGAAATTGAAAAGTGGTCCAACTTGAGTTTTGAGCAATATGTTGTTGTCAATAAGTAACAAGTTATTTCTGATGGACATGCATCTTTTTTGGTTCCTCAGATGAAGATGAGGATGATGATGAAGATGAAGACTTTGAGGACGATGACGAATGGGATGATTAGTCCCCCAACACTAACCCCACCCAGTAGAGTAAATGATACTAAATTCTCACTTCCCCAAACTTTACTCTCGTTCTGTGCATTTTTTTTTCCAAAACGCTGTATATTTTTTTTGCCCTTTTTTTTTTTTTTTTTTTTTTTTTTTAATAATCTGTGCAATACCTCATGTAATCTGTAAAGTATTGTCATTTATCCTCTGTAAAATAATCTCCTGGAATAACCATGTGAAGATTTATGCCAGGAATTCATGATTTGTTGACCTGAATGTTTTTGTTTCCCTGCGAATGGGGAAAGGGAGATGGACGGGACGCTCCACGTCCTTATTAATTGTTGATTAATGATTTAGATAACACTATTTTCATACCCTACTTTTCTGTACCTTCAATTTTCTTATTCAAATCCTAGTTTAGCATTCTTAGATTTGGTAAGAGGTTCTCCTATCAGAATATGTATGTCCCCTGTATTGTTTCCCTTGTAAATGTACACCAGGCTGATATATTGAGGCTATATATATTTTTGCACGAATAACAAAAAAAAAAAAAGGAAATTCACTGCAGGAAAGAGAACACATTGGCTGAACTCTAAATATGATTTCTGTGGTAATCACGATCAGCGTCACACTACATTGCACGTCACAAAGTAGACAGTTTGGAGTTTTTGAGTTCACTTTATTAACAAGTAAAATAATATACGGTAGATTCCAACTGGCAAATTCATGAGTACAGCTTGCTCTTAAATGTGAAAAGCCATCAGTTCACACAAATATAGAATTTCCTGTCATATCAAGTAAAAACGACAAAAAAAAAGCACTTCACAAAATGCAATTGAAAGTTCCGTTTGTTACAAGCTTTTACAGGTCAATGTTTATCTGACAGCTACATTTAAGGTCAAAAAAATAAATAAAAGAGGCAAACCTCTGTGTACAATTAATGCTGGTTTAACAGTATTGTTTGTCTGGACTGAATTTGCTGTCCTTGCCCTATAAGGATAGTGCTGAAATAAATTGTAAAATTGACATCTAATCTTACAAGAGGAGTGGAATGTGGAAAGAAAACACTAAATTCTATACTTAAATAAATGGTAATATTTACAAACCTGAGATTTGGTGGTTTTCTTTTTAGTAATAACTAGACATGCATATTTAACTACTAGCTTTACTAAATTATATAACTGTGTGTAGAAATAACCCAGGTCAAATTCAGAAGAATGCTGAAGCTTTCATTTGTGTTATTTGTTATACAGACTCATTTTATCTGAGATGTTTTGTACCTTCTGGGCCTGCGAGATGGGGAAAACAGGAAGGGAAATGCTGGTCATTTTAATGTTAAAACTAAATGAATATTATCAAAGAAAATGGTCTGTATCTGCAAGATACGTTGAGTAAAAGCCACAAAGCATGCTAAAGTTAATTGACTGAGTCGTCCGGGTTTGAAATGGCATGAGGGTGAGTTAAGGACATAATTTTTATTTTTGCATGAACTTTCCCTCTATAATTTTGAACATTTAAGGAGAACTAGAAATGGTAGGCACATGCTATGAACCCCTTAGTAAAACAGAATATTTTTTTTAAACAAACTGGCATGCACATTAAAACTTGGAGATATGGTTAGTGCAGAAATGTTTACATATTAAATTTGTACCAGAATATAAATGCTGATGTTTTCCACTGTTCTGATTGAGGTCATTCCACTTAGCATGAACTCCTTTCCCACACACTGTTTGAATCCTCCAGTTCTTGGTATAAAATAGGTAATTATTGCTTAAAGTTTTGCAATTGCTTCTCAAGAGGCCTGTTTTGGCAGGGTTGGCGTTCATCAGAATGTTAGTTTGGAAGTTTCTATCCTGTCCTTTGAGTGAATTACAAATGGCCAAATGCTCAACTTTTTACCTTTCGTAGTGAACCAATGTTGATGCCACGAATAGCTGCCAGTAGATCATCACGTGTTGACCCCTCCGGACTATTTAGGTCATTTTTTCTTCTTGAAGGTTCTATATTATCATGAAGAGTTTTCTTGCCATCCTTGTCCCCAGTGAGATTGTGCTTTTTATTTGAATTAGCCTGGATTCGACCCACGTTTTCTATTGCCGTTTCTTCTTGTTGCTTGACCATTTCAGCTATTTGCCTCGTTGGCACATTCAGCACACCATTTGGTTGATTATGAGGTGGTTGTGGCAAATGAGAAGAGACCAAGTGCTTGTTCCCTTGGGCTATGTGCTTGTCTGTTGAAATCTGGAATTGAAATGACTGCATATTGTCCACGGTATCCCATGATTTTATTTGTTCTTCACTTTTCTCTAGATTGCCTTTTTCTCTTCTTTCTTGGAGCCTCCTTTGCCTGTGGCGGTCCTGATTGCGGGTTAATATACCAGTTGCACTCATCCTTGGACCGGGTAACTCAAAATGGTATCCTAGTTTCAGCAGGGTGTTGTTGTCCTTTAGCAGTTTTACCATTTCCATCTCCACTTGGCCTCCACAGATGTGCCGCTGGTTGTGGAATCGGAGCTCAATCAGTGTGTTGTTGTACTGAAGTGACTTGATCAAAGCCAAGATACCTTTGCCTGAAATGAAGTTGGACTCAACATTAAGTGTGGTGATGCTGCAGTTTTTCTTCAGCATTTTGGCCAAGGCCAAAGCTACTTGGTCATCTGCATGGGTGTTGGCAAGGTTGAAAACCTCAACATAAGTGTTGGAGGTTAAGGCATCAGCAAAGCTCACCAAAACACCTTGGGATATGTTTTCAACATTGTTTAGGTTGACTTCACTCAAGGAAATCTCATTGCTTAATATGTGCTCTAAGGTCTTATCGATATCAGTGGGGTTACAACTTGGCTGGACTAGTATAACAGGATGGTGGGGGGCATCATTATATTTCCGAGCACTCTTGCAATCTAATCGTGATAGCTCCACAGAATTCCATTTGTTTGACCTAGCTTGCTTCTCCCTGTCATCCCCCTTTTGTTGCTCTCCCTTCTCTTTATCATCCTCGGGCTCTTCACTGGCACATTCCTCTTCGCACTTATCTGTCTGGCACTCATCCATGCTGTCCTGTGTGTCGCCATAGAAAGGAAAACAAGGTTTAGCATTGGCATACCTCAAGAAAGGAAGCTTAATTAAGAAAGACTATCACCCGCTGAGACGGCTGCACAAGCAATGACTATTTTGTGGAGGCATTGTTGCAGTTACACAGTCTTGGTGCACTAGATTGAAGAAACTAACATTTTAATTTGATCGTCTTATTGCAGTGATTTTAGAAATCAAACCAAGAACATCTGATTGACTCTGTGTTTATAAAGCAATATAACAATGATTATTCCTACCCTGAGGGTGAAAAACTCTGCAGGAAGAAGAAGGTAATCAATGTTTTTAGGAGTACTACAAACTTTGGGGCAGGTGTGATGCAGCAGGCTGAAACTAAACTTTTTAGCAAAGTGTCATCCCAGGAGCAGATTTGGACATGCCTACATTCAGTGGACTGCTTCAGACCAATGCTTCTCAATCCTAATCCTCATGATCCCCCGCTCTGTACATTTTCCATCCATGTTTTGTTTAACACACCTGATTTAGATAACCAGCTCGTTATAAGCGTGCTTCATAAAGGAACTGTTCCAGTTGACATGTTCACTACATAGTATTCACTGCTTTCTACCCCCTGACTGCTGCACATGGGAACCAAGTTGAACTTAGTTTACTTCACTTAAAAACAAAGATTTACAGCATCTTCTGGTCAAACTTATTGCAGTAGTGTGAAGGGTTATTTAACCATAATCATGAGAATTGCATAGAAGTCACATCTTGTGCATTTTAATATGCTTTGAATTGAATATAGTTCTTTTATACTTTGCAAAATATATTTTGATGTCTGCTTCACAGAGCCCTTACTGTGGAATGGAAACTTCTGAAGAGGTAAGAGAAACATACAAATGTGTAAAGGGGGGTTGCGAGAAAACACATTGTTTAAAAAAAACAAAAACAAAAAACAAGTTGACAACTTAAAATTGTAAGGCATCTTACTGCACAGCTTTTTTTGAGCTGGCTCAACTTTTAACCCAAGTACTGTAGTTGACTTGATTTAAGTTGATTTAACTCAAACTCTGCAGCAAGTTACCTTACAAATTTAAGTTGTTGCTTTTTTACAGTGCAGAGTCATATCCTAGCCTAAACCCTAATTAAACCTATGAATTAAGTCTGGTTCATTTGACAATGTGTTGGAGCAGAGTTCACAATAAAAAAGGTACAGGACTTGTCAGTGGGCTGGTACTGCAAGGTACAGAATCTTAAAGGTGCCAGTACGTACACTTGGTATTAATGTTTTGAAGGTAACAGTATGTAGCCTTAAGGTATTCATTTGTACCACTTAGAGATAAGTAAGATGCAAAACTAAAGTGTATTTAATTGTAAGTTAGAGCAGTGGTTCCCAGCTCCTGCTCATTTTGTGTGTTTTGCTTATTTAAAACACCTAAAAACAAAGTATCACCTTGTAAGCATCAAGAGCTCCATGAACTCATATTTGTGTGTTATGTATGAAACATTGCACACCCTACCTTTAGCAATCTTTGAGTCTCGTCCTCCCAGTACTTCAGCAATGATTCTCTGCAAAATGTTCCCATTGGCTTTTTGGCTGTCTGGTCTTCTTGCCGTAGCCCTGTGGTTATGTTCTCATCAGGATCCATTTCAGCCATAACCTTCTCTAGCTCCTGAAGCTCATCGCTAGTCAGGGAGGCCAAAAGTTCATCTTCATCAATCTCTTCATACTTTCCAAGCCCTTTTCTATACCCGGAGGTGCTCATAATTGAAACTCTATATGTCCTTTGAGTTTGAAGTTTGAGCCTTTGTCAATACTTGTGTAGGAGATTAGTGTCCTGTGCAGACGTGAGTGTGTGTGTACTGTTAGTCTAATCTGGGTAGCTGGTGGAGCAACTTAAGGGGAGGGTACAAAACCAAGAAACGCGAGATTCTGCATGTGATGGTCTCTCTCAATGAGCATGCAGAGATTACAAGAAAAGTGTATTTATTTTATGCTAATGAGACCTGTCAGCAGCTGTCTAATGGAACCTTTTTACAAGATGATGATGACGTTTAACGGTCATCAGAATTTGTTAATCTTTTAATATCTTAATAAAAAAACACATTTACGTTTATAAAGCTATACTTTGTATTATATGATTTTTCCATCAAATGACAACCCCCCCCCCCCCCCCAAAAAAACAACAACTAATTACCGCTTATAAAAGGTGTTTGTAATGCAGCGCCTAGGGTCAGGACAGTCTGATGTTGTTCTGTTTTCTGGCTGCCATTATTGGTATAACACTTTTTTTTTACTCTGTTTTTTGAAAGTCGTGAAACCATATCATGCTGTTTTTCTTGTATCGTTTGAGCAAGTAAGAATACAAAAAACATCTTTGTGGTACTCTCCAATTCACTGCACTCCAAGTTTACCCAACTGTGACTTTGGCTGCTGGGAAACTGAAAAAAGCATCCGTATGAATTGTTAAACAATGGATAAAAGAGATAAAGTTAAATACTTAATAAGCACAAACAGATGTGGTGTTCTAATGTAATATTTGAGTAAAAGTTACTGCAAGTTATTTTTTATTTTTTTTTTACTTTTCTAAAGCATAAAAATACCATAATATGTCTACAGTTAAGAATCATCCATAATAAAATTTTTTTGAAAAACATTCTTTAAAAATGTGCATTCTGTACGGGAATGTCTGTCTTTGATCTGTGTAAACCACCGATCGCCAATTTACCCTATTACATTTCAGGTTGCCTTGATGGAAATCATTGCATTTTAATTTCAGTCTTGAAGGCTTCCTCAATATATGTGGGCATGGCCAAAAATGTGATCTCATGAGGACCGTAGCAGCCTCCAAAAATATGATGAGGATTCACAAGGTTTTTTTTTTTTTTTTTTAATCCGCAAAACAATATAAATATTACAAACGTAAATATTAGCTTAGATTGACAGGCATGCTTGGTCCTGTGGGTGTGGTCAATCTGGCAACCTGCATATGCATCAAGTCAGAAAAGGAGGGGCCAGATGGGAAAAAAAACCCCTCACCAAATGTTTTGAATTTGGACTGCAACACATTGTTCAACCACTAGGGGTCAATCCTACATACTGTACATTTAGTTATGTTATTACATTATTTGTATGCAATATTAAAACTTTCTAGCTTATAATAAACTATAAAGTATACTTAAAGTTTTGGACATCCAGAACTAATGAACCGAAAAAAAGATTGCCTAACAGGATTTAAACATTGCGATGTCATGATACTCTTAACGTTTTTTAAAAGTTATAAAAACCATCTCTATCAGGTAATACAATCATATGTACTTGAACACAAACTGATAAGTACATTGTAAACTACAAAAACATCTAATGCGTCTGGCAGTTTATCTGAAAGTGAGGTGGTGAGACTGTGATAATGGATAAGTCAAAGGTTTCTCCTTGACAAGTGGCCGAACATGCCTGTTGATGTTAACAGGGCATAAAGCTATGAATAGATATGACCCGTTTTACTTACTTTAAATGTGATAAAGCAGGTCACCGCCATGTAGCAGTGCTTAAGTGTGACGTAATCACTAATAGTGTGTGTACCTTGAAAGTGTCATATTAAAAGTATAAGCTTAAATAAATAGAACATCTTGAATGTTCACTCTGAGGAGAAAACAGTCTGAAATCATAGAACAGGCATCAAACCTTTTAATATTTATCTGATATAAACATGTTGTTCTAAATAGCTAGAACATTATTATTGCACAAATATCATTAAGACTTTGCTTAAGAGGCAAAGTCTTCTGATGTAAAATTCACATTTCTGTGTTCAACGGCAAAGTGCTAAAAAAAGTGTTTTGAACCCATGAGTTACAACACGGGAAATCTCTGGTGATGTCAACTTCATATGCATTTCTAAATAAAACACAAAGTGCTTGCTCCTTAACATTTACCTTGAGAAGAGACCATCATTCCTGACACATGATTCTGCCATACAGATCGTGTTCTTTGTATAATAAGTAGCCTTTCAGTCCTGGTGGGAACGGGCCTGAGTTTATGAAGTCTGGGTCGCCCAGCCTTTGTGGGGTCATCTGTCTCCTGATGACTAGTCTGCACAGGTGTTGGAGTGAACGTGGGTTCCCTGGAAAAGTCATACATCGTTTTTTTTTTTATCATCCAATGATATGACATTTATGTTTTTTTATTTTTTATTTTTTATTTTAAAATTAACTTTTAAATAAAAGTTAAGGTAAAAACAGGAGCTGTAGTTGCCAGAATTTTACCTTTAAATGTACAGTAGAAACCTCACAAGACATAAAATTTTATGGTAAACTACCGTATTTTATTATTTATAGGGATAATCCACCAATGTTTTGAAGAAATAACATCTACACATTGTACCTTTTGAGAACAGAAAAAATACATCCCAAAGTAGGTGGTGATTAGACTATTATGATCACAAACAGAGAAACATACTAAGATATAGAAGGCACTCAGTACTACTAAGCATTATGGTACCACACATGGCACTAAAGTAATGCAATAAACGTTATTTATCAACATTAGATGGAACATTAAACTCTACGGTACATCACTGATGAGAAAATAAAACTAAAAAGAACCATAGTAATGTCAGTAAATTAACACTGGTGAAGTGCACGCAGGGAATTCAAAATCAATTTATGGTTATTGGCCATAAACATTAAATAGTTCACCCAAAAATAAAAATTCTGTCATTATTTAATGACCATTACTTGTTTCAAACCTTGTGTGTGTTTTTTGTGTTAAACATATAAAGATGTTTTAAAAATGGTGAAAACCATTGGCTTCCACAGTATTTTGTTCCTACTATGGAAGTCAGTAGTTTCCCAGTGATGGGTTGCAGCTGGAAGGGCATTCGCTGCGTAAAAACATATGCTGGATAAGTTGGCGGTTCATTCTGCTGTGGCGACCCCAGATTAATAAAGGGACCAAGCCGAAAAGAAAATGAATGAATGGAAGTCAGTAGTTACATGTTTTTAGGTTTCTTAAAATTTCCTTATTTTTGTGCATTATTCCCTCTTAGCCAACTATGGTAAAAGGGATGTGCTTAAGAATATTGTGGTTGAAGTCATCAAACTGACAACAACAGAGAACTTCCTGTTCGCCACTTCAAACGCAGAAGCAAATGGCCAATCTTTGAAGATTACCAAAACAAAATAATTTTTAGTAGATTAATTGTTCACCTAAAGCATAATAATGTGCGCTAGCAAAATAAACACTGTACTTTTTGTTTTAAGTGTCAATGCTAGAAACGTTTATGGTACTCACCCAATATTTCTAAAATCTCAGCCCAGTCTTTGTGCTTCTTTAGAATCATTTTCAGCTTTGAGCAAATGGGAACGTGATTGACGTAATCAAGGAGAACCCGCACAGCTCTTCCTGCAAACAGCACTAGCCAGGACACGCTGATGAAATCACAAAACTGAATGCAAAAGAAGATAGAAACAAAAATAAAAATCCAACGTATAATATAATAGCCATATGGACCATAATGAAATATTTTTTTGAATACGTTTTTGGAACGTTTTTTTTTACATCTATTTTGTTACAGAACAAACAAACAAATTATCAACAGATAGATGGCATTGTCACATTCATGCTCTACCATCACTGCTTGCCTAAAGTTGACAGGCAGAAGTGCTTTACCATCACTGATTGCCTAAAGCTGACAGGCAGAATTCTGTGCTGAAAACAATTTGCAATTATACCATACCAGGCTCGCATGTAAATACAACCGGAACCTTACCTGACTGTTCTTAGAACTATTCGGCTGGATAGTGGCTTAAATGAACCAAGAGAACCAAACTATTGTAAACACATTTTAAATTCATTCATTCATTCATTTTCATTTCGGCTTAGTCCCTTTATTAATCTGGGGTCGCCACAGCGGAATGAACCGCCAACTTATCCAGCATATGTTTTACGCAGCGGATGCCCTTCCAGCTGCAACCCATCTCTGGGAAACATCCATACACACCCATTCACACTCATACACTATGGACAATTTAGCTTACCCAATTCACCTATACCGCATGTCTTTGGACTTGTGGGGGAAACCGGAGCACCCGGAGGAAACCCACGCCAACACAGGGAGAACATGCAAACTCCACACAGAAACGCCAACTGGCGAGGCTCGAACCAGCGACCAGCAACCTTCTTGCTGTGAGGCGAACGTGCTACCCACTGCGCCACTGTGAGGCCCCCACATTTTAAATTTTACAAAAGTATTCTTGTAGCTTCATAAAATTCCAATTGAACCACTGAAGTGGAGGGATACAATAGTGTTCTTAGAGTGTTCTTGTATGATAACAGTTATACAACTGACATGGATCGTTTTGACAAGTTTTAGTTCCTTTGCTAGACTTTGCACAAGTCAGGACCATTGCTGTCTGTGGAGCATCAGAGATCTCTAAACTTTTTATCAATAATATCTTAATGTGTATTCAAATGATGAACGACATGAGGATGAATAATTACTAACAGAATTTTCTTTTTTTGAACGAACTATCCCCTCATCTTCTGTTAATTTGAACTAATTTACACCTTTACAAAAAACATCTGGAGTGTGCATACAAATCAAATTTAATAACAAGACATTAAGGGTGTACTTACTGGAATTTGCTCGCTGGTCTGTTCTGTGGAGTGCCCCCATGTTGAATCATGAGGACAACGGAAGCATTTGTCTGCATTATAACCACTGTTTAATAGCAGTCGCATCATCATCTCATCCCTCAGGCAGTATTGTAAGGCAGTGGGAAACACTGTGTCATTGACCTCTGTGAAGTAACAGTTCACATCTGCTTGGCTGGCCAGGAGAATCCTGACAATCTCGTAGCGCCCAGCTCTCACTGCCACTAGAAGGCAGTGCAGAGGATCCAAGTCTGTTTTGGCTCCGGCATTTAACAGCAATTGGGTGCCAGTCACATCTCCATTGGAGACTGCGAAGTACAATGCAGTCCTTCGCATGTCTCCATATTTCTCAGAAACTTGCGGGTCTAGAAGGTCATTGACGTCGAAACCTTTGTCCAACAGGAGCTCTAAACACCGAACGTGGCCTCCATCTGCAGCTGCATGAACTGGGCTCTGGCCTGATAGACGGAGCGCTCTCCTCGTGGTTATTGGGATCAACATTCTCAATGCACTGAAAAGAGAAAATTAGATTTTGACATTGGTGAAATGTAGATGTTATGCTGTGAATTCTGATTATTCTCCAGATTAATCTAGTATCTAGTTGACTTACAATTGTAAAGTAGAACTGAACTTTAGTTAGAGATTAGTAATAATAATAATAATAATAATAATAATAATTAATTAATATTAGAGGGATTTCTAAAGGATCATGTGACTCTGAAGACTGAAGTAATGATGCTGAAAATTCATCTTTAAAATCACTGAAATAAATAATTAAATTAAATTATAAACTACTTTTGAGCAGTTATTTTACAGAGCAATAACATTTCATTTATTTATTTATTTTTAGACAAAATTCAGCACAGAAATAGAAAAAAATCATTTTTGTTATATGAGCCCAGAAGTGACAAATCTAGCATACAATTAGCGTATTTTCTTGATCTTACAGGTAATGTCCATTGTACGCTGCACGGTGGATGGGGAGCTGTAAGGAAAGACTAGCAACATTAGGATCAGCCCCATGTTGAAGTAAAAGGTCAATGCAGTCCGGATTGCCAGAACCAGCGGCATCATATAACACACTGTCTCCATTTGGTGCCTGGGCATTTACATCAGCACCTGTGGATTATATCCTTCTGTTAGTTTACTCATTTAATGCAAATATATACAGCTGGGATCAAAATTAGAGAACAACCCACAGCTTAAATGACAGTTTTCACTGAACTTGCAAGGTGATAAACTATTCTAAAGTGACTGAAGCCAACTGACAGCAGGTTTGGGGAATATTTTCTGCAGCAGGAGTTGAGTTGGACCCCTTAGCTACATGGAAGAGTGAATGCAAATGTTTATCAGAAGCTCCCTTCCCTTCGTTCAACGCTCAATCAGCCAGCCAGCAGGGTACAGCAGTTCTTCAAAGCAGAAAATATTGAAATATTTTTTTGCTGTTTCCACAAAAAGAAAATTAAAATGCCTTCATTTTGTAAATAAATATAAGAGATTGTTTTGAAAAATACACAAAAAAAAAAAGATTAAAAGATGATTCCTTGGATTTACTACGTTATTTTAGTTGTTGTAAGCAATTTATTTGGGCTGAATTTAAACAAACAAATTAAGTTGAACATTAATAAATTTAATTTGTATGTTTAAATTCAGTGGGGCAGCGCAGTGGGTAGCACAATCGCCTCACAGCAAGAAGGTCGCTGGTTCGAGCCCCGGCTGGGCCAGTTGGCATTTCTGTGTGGAGTTTGCATGTTCTTCCTGTGTTCACATGGGTTTTCTTCCGGGTGCTCCGGTTTCCCCCACAGTCCAAAGACATACGGTACAGGTGAATTGAATAAGCTAAATTGGCCGTAGTGTGTGCAAGAGTGTGTGGGTGTTTCCCAGTGATGGAAAACACCCACAAGTTTTACTTACTACAAGCATAATATGGCCAAAACTTAAGTTCTGCAGATTTTATCTGTGGTGTTATTTCTGAAAAAAGTATGTATATAAAAACAGTTTAGAAATGAAAAACAGATGATCCTACACTCAAACAACAATGTTTGCTGTTTGTTCAAGCTACTTAATAAAAATGAGCTGAAACAACACAATTCTTGGGGGTGGGGGGTTGGGGCTTAATTGTGTTGTGTTCAATCCACTAAAATTTGTTAAAACTAATTAAATTATTCCTCCTTGTTATCCCAAAACAAATCAATTGTGTGGAATCCATCATTTTGTGCAGTGTATGTTTAGTTCCATTTGCATTTAACACAATTTCAATTTAATACTATAATCCATTAGAAGGCCAAAACTAAATATTTTTAACGTGCACTGAGCACCATAGTGGTTTAACCATACTGAAGTGTATTAAATTGTATAAATTATAGTTTTTACAACTCTTTGTTAATGAATGCTACAGCAGTATTAACCATAGTGAACTGATAAACTGTAATAAATACTGTAGTATACTTTTGTTTTTACTAAAGTAAATTGTGGTATATTGCTATTTTTTGCTAGTTTCTCTGCAAATAATCCTTTTTTTTGATACACTGCAAACAGAATTTACAATGAGCTTTTTTTGCACTATTATAGATTATATATTGTGTTTATAAACTGTTCTCTAATTTTTGATTTCCACTGTATATGTAATGTGAATCTGTGAAACTCTACTTTGAGTATATCATACTGAAGTTTTTTATATAAAAATACTGGTCAACCAATATTACCGTAGTGAATAAGAAGGTCTATTGCTTCTGCTTGTGCATACTCCGCAGCAATCCCTATGGCCGTCACTCCGTGCTCGTCTGTCTCCGAAACGTCTCCTCCGTGTTGCAGCAGGAGTGTAAGGATATCAGTGCAGCCCACCTTGGCCGCCTCATGAACGGCTGTCCACTTTTTAGGGCAGATTTGGTTCACCGATGCCCCTCGTGATAGAAGTGTAAAGGCGATTTCAAATGAGTCTGTTCTTACAGCTCCAAAACAAAACAGGAACTTATTAAAAAAGTACTAAAGACATTACAGTAGTTGCAAATGAGAGCCTACCCAATAGCAAAGGAGATTCGTATTTGCTGTTGATCCTGTTTGGTGAAGCTCCGTGCTCAAGCAGAGTCCTAACATTCTCATCCAGCCCAGCTTTAATCGCCAAAATTAACGGTGTTTCTCCATCTGCGGTTTCCTCCTCTAAACTCAACCTGTAAGAAGCTTTTTAACCAAAGCCACTGAGTATATAATGAAAATATATTCTTCTTTTTTTCATTCAGGGATGAAAGTGTTATTGTCAATGAGTCACTGAATCATTCACTTAAACAATTTGAACCCACCAAGCAATTTTGTGTTTAAAAGAAATAACAGACATCCAAACATAGAGGTTTTGGCTAAATTTGGGCTGTCAGTTAAAATCTAAAAGATGACTAATGAAATAATAGACAAACGTGATGACAGCTTGACAGCTTACACTGCAAAAACTGCTTTTCTTACTTAGAGTTTTTGTCTTGTTTCTAGTCCAAATATCCAAAAATTCTTTAATCAAGAAGCATTTTCTAGACAAGCAAGAAATATTGTCTTGTTTTCAGAAATAATATGCCAATATGTAGCGAGTTTTCCTTAAAATAAGCAAAATAATCTGCCAATGGGGTAAGCAAAATAATCTTGTTTTTTGTTTTGATGTAAGATTATTTTGCTTACCCCATTGGCAGATTATTTTTGCATATGTAACTTAATTTTGATATTATTTTTTAAAACAAGACTATATATTTGCTTGCCTAGAAAATGCTTCTTAATTTAAGAATTTTTAGATATTTGGACTAGAAACAAGACAAAAAATAAATGTAAGAAAAGCAGTGTAGCTAGAGTATATGTGTAGCCACTTATTCTTGTAGCGTATCAAGATACAATTCCATAGAAGCTTTACTAACACTAGTAAAATGCTCTTTCTCTTCTATATCAGAGGTCGCCACAGTGGAATGAACCACCAATTATTCTGCTCATGTATTAGTTATGAATGCCCTCCTTTCCATAACCCAGTAATGAGTATGCACTAGCCTATGCAACCCCCAGTGCTGGGAAAAAGCACTTACACTCTAGGGCCAATTTACTTTATCCAATTCACCTATACTGCACATCTTTGGTCTGCTTTGGAAACCGGTGCACCCAGAAGAAACCCACGCAGATGGGGAGAACATGCAAACTCCACACAGGCTAAACACAAAGCCACCCTGCATTACTCATAACCAACTTAAGCTACCCAAAATTAATATCTCATTTGTTGTTTAAATGCATATATTCTCTTGCATGCTTTAGCATTAGAATTTGTGCTCTAGCTCACCATAAAGTACCATCTCCAGCACCTGCACTGACTGCTGGATAGCAGCTCTATGGATGGGGTACCACCCCTTGGTATCCATCTCAGTGAATGCAGCAGGATAATCCGACAATTCCTGCAGAGCAAAGAGGTCACCTGTGGGGCCAGATGAGAGCGTTTTGCACTTTTTTTTTCTTTTTTTAATATTAAGAGCGTCTTACTGTTAGCAACATAGCTATTTATCTCCACTAAAAAGTAACACTTTACTTTTTTTGAAAATAGGCACATTTTTCTAAATGCCTAGAGTAAAAGTTTTATAATTTTTAAATCCATTTAGTTGATCTCCTGGTCTCCTGGGAGAACTTTTAGCTTAGCTTAGCTAGATCATTCAATCGAAGTAGATCATTAGCATCTCACTCAAATGTGACCATAAAGTTTTGATAATTTTCCATTAAAGCTTGACATTTCTGTAGTTGCATTGTGTACCACGACCAACAGAACATTTGATTTCAGCAAAAAACATAAAAAAATATATATTTTCTAATTTGACATGGCCAGGAGCTAAACTCTCAATCTGGCATAGTAATCAAAGATTTTAATGCTGTGCCATGACACAATGATATGATGATAATTTTTGGGAAAGACGCTAATGGTCTAATCTGATTCAATGATCCATGCTAAGCTAAGCTAAAAGTCCTTCCGGCAGACCTGGAGATCAGCTGACTGGATTCAAAAATTGTAAAACTCAACTATTCAACTCTAGGAGACTTATAAAATAAGCCCATATCAAAAAAGTGTAGTTTTGATTTCATGTTTTACATTGAAAAGGATTAATTTAAAGCAAACATAAAATCTAAAGGGAAGTATCACCTCGGAATATTGCATCCAAGACCTTTTGGTGTTCCACACTGGATTGGTTTGCAGGACAGAAGTAGATGGTAATATCATAACGTTTTCTAAGACATTTTTGCTTTATTTCAAGATTCCAAAAGGCAACTTCGTATATGAACATCGCACCTTCCGAGGGAGGCGATTTCTTTGCATGATTCCTCAATGCTCAGTTGTATTGCAGCATCGAGAAGCTCATCTTCCTCATCTAGGTCACCTGATGGATCCATTTCTATGGAGGCAAATAAAATCTTTTATAGAGTCGTGTAATGACCGCTTTGTTCTGGTTATGTGTCTTTGATGTCAAGTGTTATGTTTTAACCAATACGCAAAATTCTCCGAATATTTTAATATGACACTTACTGTTTGAAAGGTTGAAGTGTACGGTCAGTTTCCGGAAAAGACACTTCTGCTGCCCTTACAGTGAATTCAATTCTTTTTCGAGGTAGTTGTTTTCACAGAAACATTGATATTTTTACACTTCTAACAGCTGAACACGCAGGATTCAACATTTATACACCACAAGGAACCAACTTTATGTTAGTTTCAAAGAAAGGCTGAACTAGGACATGCACAAGCGACACTTCATCTGCCACTTCGAATGAATCATTCACGCTTCGCTGAACCGTAAACAAAGGCTGTAATCTCACCTTGTGAAATACAGTTCCAGGGAAATCACGCGTCTCGTACTGTTGTGCCAGTACTTTAGTTGCACCCAATCTGAACTTGAGTGTCCCACTTCCCATGCCCAAAACAGCAACAGACATGCATCTAAATTTGGCCTTCACCTGCTCTAGTCAAATGACAAATGACCACATTTGTATATGCATGTATGTTTTTAACATAAGGTGCAAATAGTCTGTAACTTAATTTTTGAACTGAAATGTATATACATATACAATTTATACACAAGTTTATACAGTTTATTAGCCTTCTTGTAAAAAACTTTATTTCTATTTTATGTTTTTTATTATTTCTAGAGTGCCATTTAACAGAAGCCAGATTTTTTTTTTAAACATAAGAGTTTTAATAACTACTTTCTATTAATTCTTTTGTTTTTGCTATGATGACAGTGCATAATAGTTTTATTTCGCAGCATCTAGTATTCATCTTGACTTGGTTTAAAGGCTTAATTAGGTTTATTAGCAGGCAAGTTTAATTAATTAGGCAAGTCATTGGACAACAGTGGTTTGCTTTGTAGCCAATCAAAAAAATCTTAAGGGCTAAGTAATATTGCCCTTTAAAGTTTTTTTTTAAGTAAAAATGCTTTTATTCCAGCCAAGCTAAAACAAATAAGAAAAAGTTGAAGTCAGAATTATTAGCCCTTCTGAATTATTAGCCCCCCTGTATATGTTTTCCTCAATTTCTGTTTACCGGAGATAATATTTTTTTCAACACATTTCTAAACATAATAGTTTTAATAAATAATTTCTAATAACAGATTTTTTTTTTAATCTTTGGCATGATGACAGCACAAAATATTTTACTAGATATTTTTTCAAGATACTAGTATTCAGCTTAAAGTGCAATTTAAAGACTTAACTAGGTTAATTAAGCAAGTTAGGGTCGTTAGGCAGAGCACTGTATAACGGTGGTTTGTTCTATAGACAATCAAACTAAATATTGCTTAAGAGGGCTAATATTATTGACCTTAATATGGTTTTAAAAAAATTAAAAACTGTTTCCTCCAGAAGAAAAAATATCATAGAAAATACTGTGAAAAATTCCTTGCTCGGTTAAACATCATATATATGGAATTATACTGCTCCACCGTCCTGCCCCATAATTTAAATTAATATTTAAAATTATTTTTATTTATGTTACAATATATATATATATATATATATATATATTTAAATCTACATTTTCAACTTTTGTATACAGTCCTCATGCAGTTTTCATAGCCTTCTGCAAATGTATTTCACCCAGAACAGTTACTTATATACTTTATGCAGTGCAGGCATGACTGTGCAGCTGAGGAAATCCCAGAGTCACTGCAATGTAACATCCATGAGCTCAATCAATAACTAAAGAAGGAATCTTGGAAAATCTCAGAGAAGGAACCTTGGAAAAAAAAGCTTAATCTTTTACAGCTCTTGGGCAATATGTTTTTGGTGTGCACGGTCAAAAGGAATGTATAAAGGAATAAAAAGGCTGCATAATGAAAGAATAACTATGAATGTGAGTAGAAATTTAAGTCAGTTTACAAATTAACAGTACAAAGATGTTTATGAATATAGAGCCACTTGAAAGTGCACGCTTTTCATGATTATAAAGTTGATTATAAAATGAACACAGTATAACAGACGGATGGAGAACAAAAATAAAGCTTTGTTCTGACTCAAAAGCTTCTAGAAGGAAGCTGAGACAAAAGATAAATGACAGCGCAACAGGCTTGATGACAGTACAATGGCACTGACAGAGTGACAAAAGTGAATATAAATACCCCAGACGGTTATAAAATCATTTAATCACTGGGCAATACACAGGATACACCATGGTGCGTGAAAATAAATCACATTATAAAAGGATATTTGTGTTAGGAAATTATAAAGTATCCAATACAGGAAAGATGAACTTGGTATCATTTGTTCAGTCAGTCATTTTATAACTAAAGTTGAACATTCAATGAAATAACATTTTCACTAAAAACATATTCATGAATTCTTCATTTTAAAAGCTAAAGACTTTTAAAGCTGCTGAGACTTTTACTTTAATTTGTTGATGTACTTCCAACTCAAACCGAATATTGAGTAGGGGGTGAGGGCCTTCATTTTGCACATCATTCCCTCATAACAAACTAGCAGTTGCTATGAAAGCCCTCAGGTTGATGTACTTACTGAAATGAAATATTGAGTAGGGTGTGGGGCTTTCTTTTTGCACATCTTTTACCGATAGCAATCTAATAGTAAGAGGTTTCAAACAATCTATTGTTAATCAACTGAAGAAACTATACTTTATTTTGGTAATCTTGAGCTAGCAAAATAAACATTGTAAATGTTGAGTTCATGTGGACTTGACCTATACCTAAAATGAGTTATACCTAAAGTTAGGAATAATTTACTTCCAAGCATTTTTTTAATTAATTCAGAAAGAAATGTGAAATGTGAAAGAAATACAGAAATGTGATTCGAGAAAAGAACACAATTTTAAGATGTTGGACAACTTTAAAAGTATGTGCATGTCTATATGTGGGGTGAAATTATGGGATAGTCTGAAACAGATGCTAAAACAGCATCCAGATAGCAAACGGTTTAAGAAAAGGTGTATGCAAATATATTTGAGAGAGAGAGAGAGAGAGAGGGGGGGGGGGGGGGGATTATGAAATTGGGACAAAATGATTGAAGTATTGTGGATATTCAGTTAGTGATGGCAACACTTTAATTTTACATGTAACTAAACTAACATTCTAACCCCAGCCATATAGTATGTAAATTAATTACTATTATTCAGTAGTTAAATGAATTGTTACATGTCACCTTAAAATAAAATGTAGCCTTAGTGATTGTTTGGAGTACCATGTGAAGATTGTGTTTGTGATAAAGAAATGTACAAAATGGTGTAATCACTTAAAAGTGACGCTTTAACACAAAAACAACACAATTCTTGAGTTTTTTGTGGGATAACTTAATTGTTTTATGTTCAATTCACTTAAATTTGTAAAGAAACTAATAAGTCAATGTTGAACTTAATACCTTCATGTTGTCCCAACACAATTTTATATATAATTTATATATACAGATATGTAGATGTTTTGTTAATTATGATTAAATGTGTTTGTGTTTGAACAATTGTGTATGATCGTTTAGTTTGAAATAAATAAATCAAATAAAACAATCAAAAACAGGAAACCTTGAAGGCAGATCAAGTCAGACCATATTCTTTGTACAGCAGGTAATTTCTAATCATAGGTGGAAAGGAATCCATTAAAATGATATTAAAGAGTTTTTTAACGGTCATGTGCTTTCTGATTTCCAGACGACAGAGGTGCTTCAGGGATCGTGGGTTGTCTGGAACAAATTCAAAAGCTATTAGTCTGCGTTCCTGGAGACTATGCAGCAATCGATCTGTTGCTAGAAAAGTGATATAACAGGTATCTTCTCACATGCATTTGGTCATTTTGGGACTGCGAGCTGCAGTTCAAAGAAGTTCCTTCATTTGACTCAGAATGAGATTCCCATATGTCAAGAAAGACTGGCTAAACAAATAAATGATTAAATGCGAACCCAGTGAACTCACTCAAGATGGCACATATCTCTGCCCACTCCTTTTGTTTCTCCAGGATACATCTGAGATGTGAGCAGATGGGAATGTGGCTGACATAGTCCAGTAGGATCAGTACCACTTGTCCAGACAGGTCAACCAGGCAGCACAAACTCATGAAGTCACAAAACTGTGATGTAATTGCAAAAATAAACGTAAGTTTTTTCCTCCAATGTAGCACTTTAAATGTCAGAGTGTTTATAATTTAGTCTTATTAAATAATTCTAACACTTACAGTACAGTAATATCCATTTGGTTAAATTTGGCAATTTTAGGCTTAAATTGAACAAGCATTTTTTTTTTCAAATGTTGACTTAATAAATGTAATAAATGTTAATTTATAATATATGAAGTAATGATAAAGAGTACTCTACTCATGTATAGAAATTCACAATACCCCCAGATATAAATGTAGAAATAGTATTTTCAATTGTTCATTGTATTTCATTATACCTAATCTATTCTAACCTGTTACAAAATGTAACCTTTTTTGTAAATTATTACCAAATAAAACAATGCTATCTCACGGCAATTCGTAACTTTTTGATTTAGCAGCTAATTCGTATGAATTCGTACAATATCATTCGCTCAATTTAGTATGATTTGCTCATCCCCCAATGACAGTTGGGTTTAGGGGTGAGGTTTGGTGCCACACCTCCCTTTAAAATTCGTACATTTTCAAATTTGTACGAATTAGCCACTAAACTGACAAACGTAAAATAGTTCCCCAGCGGGATGGAACAGAGATGCTGTGTCGCACGACACATTTGGAGGTATCACCAGATAACCAATCATTCTCAAGAGTGATTCTCCCATCCCTGGACATTTCACTGGCTACTTCTAAAAGAGCAGTCTAATAAAAGAGCAGATTTCCCCTCAGAGAGGAATCTCTAGATGATGGGCACAGGTACTGCATCACAGGTCTGGGGGTTCAGCATGTCAATGTAGTGCTCATGGACAGCTCATGTTATAATTGAGAGGGCATGTCTGTTGTTCAGCTGAGATCAAGGCTTGCACTTGCAAAATCACAAGCCACCCATGTTGTTCCCTGTGAAAGGGGTGAGGATTTGGACACTCTGACCCCCCCACTCCTCCACAGCATGCCCTATCCAAGCTTTGAGCAGTTGTGACGGTTCATCCTCCAGGATGCCTGCACTTCCGCTCGATGACAGCGATGATCAGGCGCCCATCGCAGCATCTACCCTAGTAGATATGCGCCATACCAACAAAGCCTGTTTTCTTGGCATGCTCATATCCCAGGCAGGCCTATTCAGCGACACTGTCAGGTACTTTACCCAGGAGCCCTTGTTGGTGAAAGATGAAGCACGATGTGGCAGGTCTCTTTTGGTGGGTTCGAAAGAGTGCTTCCCTGCCAGGCCCATCCACGCTGGCTGCTCCTTGCCCAGAGCATCCTTCCCGCGCCTCCAAGATCTTCTCCGCCACCACAGCCTGTTCTACTGGAATTAAATGTCCAGTAAACGGACCATGAAGTGTTGCCTTCTAGCTCGCAGCTTCGGTCTACTTTGCCACAGGCTTCAAGGGCATCAGAGGAAGGGCTCCTTTCGCTCGCACCTCTATTCTCATTGTGGTATCCTGGGAGGAAGGTAAGAGCTAATCTCCTAATTCAGCTCTTCCTTGGGATGCGCACTTCCCAGGGTGAGCACTCCCTTTGTCGAAGCTGCCCCACCGTGGATGCGTCTATGATTGCTATGATTGGTATGTGTTCCCGTCACATGTCTCTGCTCACTTGCCATCTGCTCCTCTGGAGTCACGCGGCTGAAAATCACTGTGTGCAGTTCATAACCCGGGCGAGCTCAGCCAGCCGGCGTGTTCTCATAGCAGCTTCTAGGAAAATCCAGACTTCACCCTGGCGTGGTCCAGCTGTTATGGGCACACTTCGGAGACTCCCAGGTCTTCCTGTTGCTTCTTGCGAAACCGCCCATTACCAGTTCTTTTTTACCTGCCCAAGGTCCCCCTCGGCAGGGATGTGCTGGCTGACAGCAGGCTCCGGGGCTTGTGCAATATGCACTTTCCCTAGTGAGCCTGCTCGCACAGACCCTGTGCAAGGTCTGGGAGGGCAAGAAGCGGGTCTTGCTTGTTGTGCCTCCATGGCCCAACCGGACCTGAGTTTTCAAACTCACACTCCTCATAACGGCCCCTCCTTCATGAATTCTCCTGAGGAAGCACTTTCTTTCTCAGGGACGGGGCAACCTATAGCACCCGAGCTGGTCTCTGGAACCTCCATGGGTGGTCTCTAGATGCAGCGCGGAATACTTGTTGACATACATTTGAAGGGGTTAACACGATCACAGCCCAAGACTGGTTACTCACTGAAGCTAAGCAGGGGTGAGCCTGGTCAGTACCTGGATGGGAGACCACATGGGAAAACTCCTAAAAAGAGTCATAATGCCCCATTAAAGTGAAGGTGACCCACGGCACTTCTCATAAAGAGTAGGGGTGTAAACTCCCTCCAACGGACCTTACCCTTACCCATCATGGCCTCCCAATCATCCCCATCCAGTGAACTGGCTCTATTACCGTCTCTCCACTCAACCAATAGTTGGTGCGTGGTGAGCACACTGGTGCTGTTGTCCTGTGGCTGCCATTGCATCATCCAAGTGGATGCTGCACAGTGGTGGTGGTCTGGAGAGACCCCCCCCATGATTGTGAAGCACTTTGGATGTATGGCCATACACGATAAATGCGCTATATAAATACACATTACATTACATTACGGGGCATGCCTACACCCTGAAGTGGAGTCTATTCCATGTGTGGTGCGTTCCTCACCGAGAAGAACCCTGGACATGCCAGACCAGCATGATGCTTTCCTCCTTCAGCTAGCTGGACCAGGGGCTGTCCCTTTCACACTAAGGGTTTTTGTGTTGCTGCTATCTCCACTCATCATGACCGAGGATGGTGGCGCACTGGGAAAGCATTACATCATCATCCGGTTCCTTAGAGGCATGAGGCACGAGATGATTAAATCCATCCCACCCCTTTCATGCCCTCTTGGGACCTCTCAGTATTATTAAGATTTCTGTCCATGAAGACAGCTTTGCTGGTCATGTTGGCATCAGTCAAGAGCGTCGGGTATCTAGAGGCATTTTCAGTCAGCAAATCATGCAAGGAATTCGGCCAGCCCACTCTCATGTTTTTCTGAGACCCCTGCCTAGCTATGTGCCCAAGGTTCCTACCAGGCACCTTTCAGACCATCATGGCCTCCCAATCATCCCCATCCAGTGAACTGGCTCTATTACCATCTCTCCACTCAACCAATAGCTGGTGTGTGGTGAGCACACTGGCGCTGTTGTCCTGTGGCTGCCATTGCATCATTCAAGTGGATGCTGCACACTGGTGGTGGTCTGGAGAGACCCCCCCCTCATGATTGTGAAGCACTTTGGATGTATGACCATACACAATAAATGCGCTATATAAATACACATTACATTACATTACGAGGCATGCCTACACCCTGAAGTGGAGTCTATTCCATGTGTGGTGCGTTCCTCACCGAGAAGAACCCTGGACATGCCAGATCAGCATGATGCTTTCCTCGTTCAGCTAGCTGGACCAGGGGCTGTCCCTTCCACACTAAGGGTTTTTGTGTTGCTGCTATCTCCACTCATCGTGACCGAGGATTGTGGCACACTGGGAAAGCATTACATCATCATCCGGTTCCTTAGAGGCATGAGGCACGAGATGATTAAATCCATCCCACCCCTTTCATGCCCTCTTGGGACCTCTCAGTATCTTTAAGATTTCTGTCCATGAAGACAGCTTTGCTGGTCACGTTGGCATCAGTCAAGAGCGTCGGGTATCTAGAGGCATTTTCAGTCAGCAAATCGTGCAAGGAATTCGGGCAGCCCACTCTCATGTTTTCCTGAGACCCCTGCCTAGCTATGTGCCCAAGGTTCCTACCAGGCACCTTTCAGACCAGGTAGTGAACCTGCAAATGCTGCCTGTGGAGGAGGCAGACCCAGCCCCTAAGCAGCTCTTTTTCTGTTATGATCGGCAGAATGCAAGTGCTGTATCAAAGCAGAGGTTGGCCCACTGGATAGTGATGCCATATTCAGGTAAGTAAGGTAAGTAAGGTCCCGGGGACATTGGGGCTGCGTCCTTGGTGATGATTGTGCGCTCACGTGGTGCTTGGTAAACTTCTCACTAAGGCCCTGAATAAGGTTCAGCTGCTGTGGTGCTTTCCAGACACACCTCCAAATGTGTGGTGCTACACAGCATTGGAGTAGAGGTCTGCATAAATTTCAGAATAAAACGCAGTAGTGGTCGGTAACTCTGGTGTAATTTAAAAAACAGTGCTGTTTTATCATACTGAATTGTTGTAATGCTGCTTTGTGCAGTCTAATAATACACAGAACATATTAAAGCTTCTTTGTTGTTTCCCTGTTTTCTAAAAACCGAGAAAAATTGAGGATGTATGCTAACATTAGCATGGCGACACAGAACATGATCTGTGTCAATAGATAAAATTGCTTATTTCTCTGGATTTGAACATTCTTCGAAACATTTAAGATAATGTAAGTACATAAGTCAGCTAAATGTATAACACTTCTAGTGGTTTTTGGATATTATATAAATCCTTCAAAGTGTGCCTTTAAATGAAAGTGTATTACTCTGTTCCAAAACTTAGTGGGGTGTGGCCAGCAATTACTGTATTTGTTGCAAAAGATAAATGGTTAGATTTAACCTTGTTTTGAAACATAATCCTCTAGAATTAATCATAACTGCCATTTTTAATGCATTCTGAGATTTCCTCATGACGTTTTGTTAAAATCTGGCCAAAAAAGGAAGAAGTTATCTGCTGTTTTTGCACATGAAAGAACTCACAGGTATTTTGTCTCCTCCATTACAGATGGCACAACATGCTCTCTGTGCATGTACGTTCTTCCAAGAAAAATGGAAGTCATGGTGACAATGGAAACATTTGTCTACATCATATCCATTATTAAGAAGTAATCGCATCATGTCTTTATCCTTTAGGCAGTACTGTAGAGATGTGGGAAATACTGTGTCACTGATCACTGGGAAGTAACAGTTCACATCCGCCTGACTGACCAGAAGCATTTTGACAATCAAGGTTTGGCTCCAGCGTTCAACAGCATCTCAGTGCAAATCTCCATTTGAGACGGCAAAGTAAAGCGCACTCCTACGCATGTCGCTGTAGTTGTCAGAGATGGTTTGGTCAAGTAGGGTGTTCATGTCAAAACTATTGTCAATCAGGAGCTGCAGGCATTGCACATGACCTCCATCTGCAGCAGAGTGTACGGGACTCTGGCCAGACTTTCTGACAGCTGTCTGGCTTGTGACTGATATCAGTATTTTTAACACACTGTAAATAGGATTGGTATGACACAGGTAAGTGCATGGTTGTAAGGCTGTTTTGATCATTTTAAACTATTACTCTGAATGCTGTTAGGGTTTTCTGTGCCATACTATTTTAAAAATGAACATATTACCATATACAATTGAAGAAAACATTACTAGCTCTCTTGTAATTATATTTTTTTAATAGATATTTTCTAAGTGATGTTCAACAGAGGAAGAGCATTTTCCTAATACAGCATTTCCTATTTTATTTTTTCTTCTGGATAAAATTTTATTTGTTTTAGTTTGTGTGGAATAAACAACAACAACAACAACAACAACAACAACAACAAAAACTGCTAAGGTCAATAGTATTAGCAACCTTAAGAATAATTTTTTTCAATTCGTGACAGAACAAATCACTGTTGTCCAATGACTTGCCTAATTAAGCATACGGTAGTTAAACCAAAGCCTTTAAATTGCACTTTAAGCTGAATATTCGTATCTTGGAAAATAATTAGTAAAATATTATGTACTGTCATCATGGTAAGAACTAAATAAATTAGTTATAATAAATTAATTGTTAAAAGTATCATGTTTGGGTGGTGTGGTGGGACAGTGGGTAGCGCTTAGTCTCCTCACAGCAAGAAGGTCACTGGTTCAAGCCTTGGCATGTTCTCCCCGTGTTGGTGTGGGTTTCCTCCGGGTGCTCCGATTTCCCCCACAAGTCCAAAGACATGCGTTATAAGCTAAATTGTCTGTAGTGTATGTGTGTGAATGAGAGTGTATTGGTGTTTCCCAGTGATGGAGTTTCCCAGTCATTCCGCTGTGGCGACCCCTGATTAATAAAGTGACTAAGCCAAAAAGAAAATGAACGAATAAAGTATCATATTTTCAGATGTGTTGAAAAATATTTCTGTTAAACATCACTAGGAAAATATTTGAAAAATAATTACAATTTCACAGGAAAGCTTATAATTTTGTATGCAATGTATTTTCCTTAAATAGACAGTGAATAATAATAATTATATTCTACTGTGTTCACCAGAGAAACGTAAAACCTTTAAAATATGCTGTTTTTAGTGATGGTTTAGCAAAATGTGCTAAAACAATATTTTTCATTGTTAGCTGTGTAATTAACTTTAGTAAAAGTCTGCCATTTTAATTAGTAGATACATTTGACCAGTGGGAGACTGAAAATTGTGTTTACACTGGAGTAAAAACTGTAAAGTTAGTTTCACTATCTAAAATTATAGTACACTTACAGCTAGTGGCCTTCGAAGGCAGCACGATGTATAGGAAGATGTCCAGTTAAACTGGCCAGGTTTGGTGAGGCTCCATTTTCAAGCAGAAAGTTCACACAGTCTGGGTTTCCAGAACCTGCTGCATCCGTCAACACACTTTCTCCCTTACAAGACTGTGCATTCACATCAGCGCCTGCTCAAGATGGATGAATTAAAATGGATTCAAACAAATCTTTTTTTATAACTTTGGTCTTATCTGAACAATGTTTCTCACCATTTTCAATGAGCACTTGGATGACTTCTAGATTTGCGCACTCTGCTGCAACACCCAATAGAAGGGCACCATAACAGTCTCTAACTGACACTTGTCCACCACGTGTCAGCAGCAGCCTTAAGATGTCAACACAGCCCAATCGAGCAGATTCATGTAGTGCTGTCCACCCCTTTGAACAAACCTGATCCACTAATGCTCCATGTGCAATGAGAGTGTGCACCATTTGATAAGACCGGACTCTTATCGCTTAAAATAAACAGGACTATTATAGTTTAAATGGAAAATACAAGAAAGTACCCAAATAATTAACATAGAGGGGACCAATCCTGCTTCTGGTGAGCCAGTGTCCTGCAGATTTTAGCTCCACCCAGCTCAAGCACACTTGCCTAGATATTTCTAGTGATTCCCGTACACAGTTAATTTGATTTCCTAATGTTTCTGGATCAACATCTATGTTGATTCTAGACCTACATTCCAATAAGATTTAATTCAATTTCAATTCAATTCAAGTTTATTTATATAGTGCTTTTTACAATGTAGATTGTGTCAAAGCAGCTTAACATGTTCTAGTAAAGTCCAGATGTCAGAGTTGAAGTTTAGTTTAATTCAGTTCAGTTCAGTGTGGTTCAGTCAGTGTGGTTCAGTCAGATTTAAGGGATAAGCTCACAGTTTATGTTTACAGTTTAGGCTTAAGTTTAGGATTACAGTTAGGGTTAAGTGATTCTACATCACTGTTATACAATTATTAAGTCCCCTTTGATTTTACGAATAAGAGTTAGGGTTAGGTTTAGGTGTAGGGATTAAGTATGAGTATGCAATTGTAATTGCATTGGAATGATGTTCCGGGATCAACATAGATGTTAACCCAGGATCACATCCTACTTAGCAAAATCACCCCCTATACACCCTTATTCCACATTGTACTATTTGAGGAAGCAGTCGTTTGTAGTATTGTCTGAAACCATAATGGATGTTATGATGTCCAATTAATAACGAGTGTACTGTACAATGAACGTACACGGATTCACGGATTAATTGTTCACTTAAAGAATAACATGCACTAGCAAAATAAACACTGTACATTTAGATTTTACACAGACTCAAATAACTATCACAGGGTTTGACCAAGAAGTTAATCTAATTTGAGGGATTTCACTCACTTTTTAAGTGGACTTTATTAGTTGTTTATTATAGGAATAGAATAGAATATTGTATGAGAGTAGGGGTGAGGTGGTTCAGTAGGTTAGGAGATAAACTCTGTAGCAAAGTGGTCTCCAGAACGAGGGTTGCCACTTAATTAACATTGTTTTGCTTCACCCAGCAAAAGCGGAGACTCCTTTTCACTGTTGGGGCTGTGGGGTAGCGCTCCACGTTCCAAAAGAATCCTGACATTCTCCTCCAGGCCAGCTTGAATGGCTAAAGTCAACGCAGTCTCTCCATTCTTACATCTTTCCTCTAGGTCTGGCTCACTGCAATCTGTGGATGTAAAATGTATTTGTGTAGCATCACAATCATTGTTTTCAGTCAATTATGCAACCGTCACATTTCCATTTCATCAGAATTGTGTTCATCCATGTCCAGAACTCACACAGAATTGCCTCCAGTACTTTCCCTGAGGGTTGCATGGCAGCTCGGTGGAGCGGTAGAAGTCCTTTACTATCCACTTCACTGAAGGCTGGGGAAAACTGCCTGAGCTCATGGATTACTGCAGTATTCCCTTGTGATAAGAGTATAAGAACAAATTACATATTAATGCAATTTATCCCAGCCACTTACTTTCATGTATTTTGAGAGAAGGTGATGAATTTATCTGTTTTAATTCCAACAGCTCTAATCATTATTAAGATGTGTACACCATGAAACACTTTTTACACATATTTGATTGAAAATTGGAATATCAAATAGTTCATTAGCATAATCAATATAATAACAATAATAACAATAATAATCAATACAATCTGAGAATATTGGTCAACAGTACCTTTGCATGCCCAAATATAATGTTATAATGTTGTTTTATTACAAGGCTGTCTGGAATACTGTGATTGGTTAGTCACAACATTCCATGGTATGTTATTCCCAGATAACAACCGGTGAAACTAATAACTCTTTAATAAGGCTCTTTTGGATGTTTCAAACCATCTTGACCGTCAGTGAATACATTCACATCCATATGCTTGTCTGTCACGCTGCTGTTTTTGATTGTTTGATGAGAAAATGAAAGTCTTTGAAAGGGGAGATGTCATGCACATGCATATTATGAATTTAAGGCAAGGCAAGGCAAGTTTTTTTATATAACACATTTAAGCAACAATGCCTCCACCTCTCTTAATAGCTCTGCAAACACTCATAAAATCAAAGTTTGGAGGGGCTGCCTCATTTAGAACTGCTGCACTACAATCTAGCCAAGTTTCATTTAAAAGCATTATAGATAAAATATAAGAAAACAAAAATTGACTAGAAGTGACTTATGGTTAAGTGATTGGATGTTTAAAAGTGCTAACTTAACAGTTTTAGTTATTTTTCC
This sequence comes from Danio choprae, assembly GCA_903798125.1. Taxonomy (NCBI): domain Eukaryota; kingdom Metazoa; phylum Chordata; class Actinopteri; order Cypriniformes; family Danionidae; genus Danio; species Danio choprae. The sequence continues at coordinate 1,648,870 of CAIGQW010000473.1, read as the reverse complement.
TACAGTAGTCTCAGATGTACATTTAATAGAAACAAAATTTGAATGATTTGCTATATGACGTGAAAAGGCCTTTGACTTTCTGTCACATAATAAAACACTTATCTGCTTAGAGAAAGCTACAGGCATGCTGGGTTCTCGCTTGTTTTGTAAACATTTAATAAAGATACTGTTATCTAAGTGGGCACCCGACACACATCACTGAGAATTGTTTTGTTTACCAGCTGAAGATGGGGCATTTGAGATGGGTGTGGAGCTCGCTGCTTTTTTGTTGCTAACTGGGGGCTTGCAGCAATGGAGTGTGAGAGTTTAGTTCCAGCAAACACCAGTTCCTTCATCTTTTTTTAAAAAAAACTCAAGAGAGGCGAGCAAAGTGACAAGGAGAGTGTGTCTGGTAACAGAAGCTGTGGCTCTGGAGTTTTTGGCTGCTGAGATATGTTGACCTGGCGGTTTTCCTGGAGATCAATCATGAGTGCTGAGACTTGATGCTGTTCTGTTGCATCACAGTCTATCTGAGCTCATTCTATCTTGTGCTCAGTGCACAGGGTACAGACGGCAATGTGTCTGTGAGCAGTGGTTGTTATGGCTGCGTGGTGTTATTGCTGTCCTTGTGGGATGTGTCAGCCACAAGTCTACTCGGGCTGATTTGAAGTCCTGTGGTCATTCGGACATTTGGGTGTGTGTGCCATTTGGGTTGAGTTCAGTGGCACATACAGCCGATGGATGATGGAGGGAGAAGTATATATTATTATATATACTTTATATATATACACAAGTATATATATTGTCCTTTAGAACTTTTGCACCGTTTGTTTAAATAGCGGCCATTTGATGTAAACAGTTCTTTGATTCCAGAAGAGATTGAAGTTGTCAATGAAATTCAGTCCTTTCCTGTTACATGTTTTTTGCAGCCATGCATTAAGACCAAGAAGACTTGATAACATATTTGTACCTCTTGCAGGGAGTGGTCCACTGATGAACGGCTGAATTTTCAATCCTCCGACTGTTTCGAAGAGTTCACAGAAATCCCTCTTGAGCAGTTCTGACTCCATCTGAATATCATTCTTCCCCACATGGATGATAATCCATTTTGCAGTCTTGTGCTTCTTTAATATGTTCTCAAGTTCTTTGCTTACATCAGAAACTTTTGCATAAGGGAAGCAGTAGCCCTGCTTCTAAAATTCCTGATTATTGAATCTCCAACAATCAGTGTCCTTATCGTTGCAGAATGCTGCTGTCTGGTCGGCCTTGAGCCCTTGTTCAATGCAGAATTAGCTGAGTCATGCGATCTCTGTCTGACTGCATTTGGGGATTCTACACCCATATTACTCAAAGCTTCATATCTGTTCTGAAGCTGTACTTGAGTCCAAGCTGTATTTGGGGTAGAGGATGCTAATGCAGCAGCGTATGATCTTCGTGATCTGACCCTGCGGGTACTTTTTGGTCTCGCACCTTGTTTATGCCATCGGTTATTATTTATAACAGGTTTCATTCTGTTTTTCTGTGCTCAAAACAGTAGCTGGAGTAGATTTACGGGACTCCCAGGTTGTATGCTATCGGGGTCCTGTGTAATTCTGGCAGTTCTGTTTGGATCGCAAGTAACTTTGTTTCAAGAACTGCAATCTTTTGTAGAAGTCTGTGGCACTTTGTGCAGCAGTCAGATTCTAAATCAATTTGAACCGGAGGCATTTTCCTAGCTGTCTGTGTTTTCCCATCTCAGGAATGTAAGCTGGTGGTAGCGAGAGTTTGTTTAGTCAATAATTCTACTCTTGTTAGTAAAGTTAATTTATTCATTCATTCATTTTCTTTCGGCTAATGTCTTTATTCATCACGGGTTGCCACAGCGGAATGAACCGCCAACTTATCCAGCATAAGTTTTTCACAGCAGATGCCCTACCAGCTGCAACCCGGTACTGGAAAACATTCATACACACTCATTCACACACACACACTAGGGCCAATTTTGTTTTTTCAATTCACCTATAGTGCATGTCTTTGGACTGTGGGGGAAACGGGAGCACCTGGAGAAAACCCACACGAACACGGGGAGAACATGCAAACTCCACACAGAAATGGCAACTGACCAAGTCGGGACTCGAACCAGTGACCTTCTTGTTGTGAAGCGACATTGCTAACCACTGAACCACCGTGTTGGCCTTTGTTAGTAAAGTTGTATTCCAGAAAGTTAGTTGATTCGATGTTGATCTTCAAGCTGTGTCGTTTAAGCACTATGCGATAGTCTCAAGTTAAAATTAGAGTATAAAATATAAAAAGCAAGAGTGTAAAGAGCGGAGCAGTAGAAAAAGATGTCCGAACAGTAGCAAAGCAGGAAGTAAATCAGCTTAAGGAAATGTAGATTAAAGTGCAAACAATTACACAACAATAGTGGAACACATGCTTTGGCTGTAGGTTTATTTCACCTGTGAATTATGGTACATGGACCAGGTTTGGCTTCCAGTTCAGGGCTGAGATTTGGGCCAGATACGCACAATTTTAGCCCTTGTCTGGAAGTCAGACCTGGTCCTGGTACACTACAGTATGAGGGCTAAGCAAAAGCTGATTGAGAAAGTGTTTGCTTGCGCTTAATCAGAAAAGTGTAGATTTAATTCACATTACAACAGCAGAGATGTATCTTTCCCAAATGGCAAATTCTACATACACCAGTGCTGAGCTGCCGACTACATGTTGTCACTTGTTTAACAAACAAGGTGACAGTGACAAAAAGTGGCCTGGCATACAGTATGTAATACAGCATTTTGTGACATTTTCATGGATGTGTGGACACGGATCATTTTGAATACACAAACCAACAAAAAAAAACACTTCAGTTTTCAGCTACATCATTGTTGTTATCCGTTTTCTGTTATACTCGTTCCATTCTGGCTTCTTTCAATCCCCAAAATTTAGACAATCTCTCTTCCAAGTAAGAACAGTGGGACAAGTTGGAGCTGTGTGCAATAAGCTGGATCTCCAAGAACCACTAAATACCCATTTACTACAGACACATCCACAAGGGTCTGAAGGCCATCAGGGGGATTCAGCAAGTGTGGAAATAGTATATTTAAAAATTTTATAATAATGAACTTTGTTTATATAGCGCCTTTAAAGGAAGCATCTTAAAGCGATACAACAGAATGCATACAAGGATACATGCATAAAACATTAGACAAAAAACCAAAACAACAACTAATCAATTATATTAAAAACAAAGTAGTATTTACAATCACGTTGTTAAAAATCACATTAAAGCTCCCCTAAAAAGAATGTTTTAAATGATAAATTCCACAATTTGGGTGCCAATGAAGAGAACGCCCGATCCCCCATAGATTTTAGCCACATCGATGAAACAGTTAAAAAAACAAAACAAAAAAACTGCATCAGACAAGTGTAAAACACATCCAGGGTGTAAGGGATTACTCAGAAAACTCAAACAAATATTGTGACACTAGACGAATTAAGGCCTTTGAGTTAGCATAAGAATTTTAAAATCAATTCAAAAACTGTCAGAAATTCAGTGCAATTTTTTCCCAGGTATTATACCAGTGTAGTGTTAAATGCCAGTATAAAATGTATAGTGTTGGAACAGAGATAAAATATCATTACCTCTCTGGATAGCTGCCAGTAGTTTCAAATTCTCATCACTGGCTGAGCTACAAGAATATCATAATTATGAGGGAAAGTTGTCAAAACATTGTATGGACAGAGAATAAATCGATAAAATCAAAAAACATGATGGAACGTACCCGTTTTCTGTCTGCACTAATGCTTCTTGACAAGACTCTTCAATGCTCAACTGAATGAGGTAATCTGTAAACTCATCTTCACTCATTTTGTCTAACATATAACATTCCCATACGTACTGGAAAGCAAAATTAGTTATTTTTGCAAACACAAACCTTTCATCATGCAGCTAAAGGCTGGCCAATGTAACTGGACTCATCCTCATCAAGGTCAGGTTTATTGCCCCCAAATGACATGGGCTCTTTTATATCCAACCACGACCTGCTTTTATTGCCAATGAAATGCCATGCAATAAATGCCATTCCATTAGATATAGTCTGATTCTATTGTAGTCACTTTTAGGCAACACGCACCATAAGATTCTTTGAGGGATGTGATACTGTATGAGATAAATGTCTTTTTTATTTCTTGTTCCACTGAATGCCCCTAGACATCATAATCCTATTCTCATTTGAATGTAGCAACAGTCTCTTTTTTATTATTACAGAGGCATTTTTTTTTTATAGGCACACCAGGAGGCAGGATCAAGCTATATTTAGCTTTGAAAGCCACAACTGATTTCAGTGAAACTATTCAATTGAACCAGTTCAAAAGTGATTCACAAATTACGTCGCCTCAGTCATTTTATTCATGTTTGTCTTTTATTAGATTATGTGACAAGTGTTAGCATTAGTGTTTACTTCATGTTATTCTTAGAATTTTTTTGGTTTACTTTTTTTGTTTGTTTGTTTGTGTCACGGTCACAGAAGGCAGAGACGAAAGGATTAGTATTCAGGGTGTTTATTAAAACACAGGGAGAATCTTCACATCGTAGTGCGAGCAGACATACAGATGAGCACAGTCAAGAATGTAAACAGTCACTTCCCTTGGGTTTGAGCAAACAGGTCACAGGAGTTAGCCTCGATGATAATCGTGCATGGAAGACTTGGAAGAGGCTCAGGTTGAGCACAAGGAGAGTATGACCATCCAACGATGATTCCAGCCAACGAGTGATCAGGAGGGGTGAGTATAAATAGTGTTTGGGTGATGGCTGGAGCAGGTGAGTGTTGTTAGTGCACAGGTGATAGTGATTAGTAATCTGGTGATTGTGTGCGGTGTGTAGTGGCTGGAGAGTGTGAATGGTGACTGGGGCTGATGGAACGTGCAGAGGGTGTGACAGTTTGTTTTTGGACCTGTATAGACCAAAGATGAAAAAAATGTTTTAATGTTTTTACTGTTTTTACTTTTTTATTTTGTTTTACTACAGTGTATTTAAATGAGTTAATAATTTTTTTGTTTATGCAAAAATTATATCGAAAATATTTTTACCATTGCATTGCAGCACTGTATCACTAAATATTGTTTTTAGTATACTTGTAGTTGACGTTTCTGTATCACACTGACACAACTTAACCTTTTTAGACATGGTTTACGTTCACTTTTAAATAAGATGTAAATATTTTTAATAAAATCTGCATTTTCTGTAGTTATTGCATATTTTATGTTAAAATTACAAAACAACTTGCTTTGGTTCTGTGGTTCAGTTCTGAGTGCTATAGCTTTACTGCAGTACTTGTATTACAATATTACTATAGCAAACCATGGTACAAAAAACTTGTTTTTTTAAAAAACATGGTTTGCACAAAAAACAAACAAACAACAAAAAGACAACAACATTGTTATTCAGTCATGGTTTCAACAGTGTTATCTTACAATATTACTATAGCAAAACTATGTGTTACTATAACAAAATACTACTATAACAAATATTACTATAACAAAAATATGTGTATATGGTAACATGTTTTGTACCAGTAAAACTTTTAATGCTACTACAGTCATGGTTCCTACAGTGTTATTATATTATTTCTACAATATTACTATAGTTAAAACTAGTATGCACAAACAATTATTTTATACATCTTAATAATATAATTCTTAATGTCATTGAGTGTTAACCATAGTGTTAACATGTTAATCATCCTTTCACACTTTTGCTAAAAGTCGTACTGTTCAATTGCGAAGGCTTTGCGAATCAGTTCAATTGAATCATTGAAAATAATCGACTCAAAAGTATGTTAAGAATACACAGGTGTTACTGTGATATAAATGTTATTGTTAATTTTACATGTAGTTTTTTAAATGTAGTTCCCACCTTACACTGCTAATCCTAAACAAAGTGGTTCATTACAAACGCTTGGCGAGTCGGTTAAATTGAATCACTTAAAAGAATCGGCTCAAGTGAATGACGCGTTTGTGAATCGGACATCACTAGCGGCACTGTGGTTACTATAACAACGCCGAAACACAGTCAAGCCAGTGCAAACCTGGGCTCCACTCATTTATTTAAAACAACAATAATGATTTCGCCGTATGGTAGCTTTTAAAAACAATAGAGGGAATAGTATTTTTGGCGCTATTTGAGAATTCATTGACTTTACCATGTCAGAGAAGGAGAGTGAAACTGCGAACCTTGAAGAGCAAATTATATCATCAGAAGTCATTCACATAGAGACTGACGAGTCTCAAAAAAACCAAGATGATGTTAAACACATGCAAGAGATCAACGTGGACGTCATTACAGGCACGGACACACTTTTACAGGAAGAAAGCATCGCTGATTCAACTCCCAAAGACCGGAGACACCAAGACGATATAAACCAACAAGGAAGTGAAAACAGCATGATTATTTCTTCCAGTGATGTTGGAAACTCAACAGCAACGGGTGAAACACTAGAAACTATAAGTATTGGTATCTAGGCTTGGTAGTTTGGTAATAGGGCAATTACAAAATATAGAAATATAAAAGAGAAATATAGAAATGTTGTAATGCAAACCAAATAATTGAAATGTTTAATTCGAACTAGAAAAAGCTAAAAGTGAAGGAAAATTAAATGATCAAAATACACAAACTAAAAATAAATAAGCAAAAATATTTAAAATATGCTTGAAATAGTATATATTTGGGCCTCACGGTGGCGCAGTGGTTCGAGCCTCGGCTGGGTCAGTTGGCATTTCTGTGTGGAGTTTGCATGTTCTCCC